>JAQIXJ010004110.1:0-11357 GCA_034700185.1 Phthiracarus laevigatus | reverse complement strand
TTTCTGCAATTATATTCGCTCATGCTTTATAAATATTTATTTTTAATGTATATTCAACTCTTTAACGGGTTTTACTGCATTTTAATTATTATTTTTAAACAATATTTTTAGTTTTATTAAAAACTTAATACAACAATACGGGCCATTTAATATACAACAACCAATATTTTATATCCCGTTAAAAAATGTTAATGTTGCGGACAGAGAGACGGAGAAACGGAAAAGTATTTTTTATATATATAATTAAGTAAAACACTTGATTGAAATTTTTCTCTAATTACAAAAAAATGATGATAAAGTGATTATATATATCTCAATTATATTGACATACTTTGACAAAATATAACAATCAAAATAAGTTGGGTAAAATGAGAGATATTTAATTAATTAATTAGATAACTGAGATTTTACTGCAAAGTTACACTAAAGTTTAACATGAAAGGGAAATAAGGAAATCATCAAAGCCAATGTGGAGGATTAATAAAGTGTAACAAAAACACAAGGCTAGAGTATGTAAATTTTATCAATTTATAATTCTACGACGTAGATCTTGATAATAATTAGTAATCTAATTATAATAATGTACATTGCAGTAGAATTTAGTTTAAAAAGACATACCTTCCCAATTCATCAGGAATAATAAAACCGTTTTGATCTGGATTATCTGAACTTCCAGCCCAGAAGAATGCATCTTTTAGACAAATCGGAAATTACAAAAAATCACTTAACACTCTTCCAAAATTTATGCTAAAAATGAATATATAATATAATTAAATACAATACCAGGACCAGCGCCATCGTAAGTAAATCCACGGATATATATGGTGTTAACATTGGCCGCATAAACTGAACCTTTAACGTTATGCACAAATCCGTTAAATGAACCGATTAACCGACCATAATACCCATCACCACTAGATTTACATATCATTATCACAACTACGGATCATTTTATGGTTTTGAGAATTTTTCAAAAAAACGTAAATTAAATAAATGGATTTTATTGAACTGAAAAACTAATTTCAATGCTTTAAAAAAGTTTATTTAAAACTATTTTTAAAATACGGTTAATCTTTTTGAAAACTTACCAAACAGTGAAATAATTGGGAAAGTATAATACATTTTCATAGTGAAGTATAGCGCCAATCAAATACTCTAACTGTCCAGATAAAATAAAAAACTTGTTTTAAAAGGATTACACTGTAATACTATTCTAGTAATATTGTGCGGTATTATTACAATATTGCTGAACATTTTGAACAATACAATACGCACATACAGTATACTATACTTTATTCGGCAAAAGGAAACATCGAAAGGAAAAGTGTGCGCATTCAATATTTTATTTTGCCATATATTGAATGTTGTCACCGTTTGTATTTATAGTAATTTTAATGTAAGTTATTATATTATGAATCTATATTGATATTTTTATTTAAAAATATTTTATTGAACTGATAATAAAATTCTTAGAATTAAGGCGTTAGAAAAAACAATTACAGTATACTATATACTTATTAATAAACAATAAATAGCTCCAAAATAATACGATTATAATTATTAACTTTTATTTTTATCTTCGTTTATTTAAATGCTATTTAGAGTCAAATACATAATTTTTAATCGATCCGAAAATTTTCGTTTAATGCCTATGAGTTTTGAAAAAATTTGAAAGAATATTCGAAGACAATGTTTTCACAAGATTTAGAAATTCCGTTATCAACAGATACTAAAGTTATATATATAGTCAATGTTGAGAAATATGCGCAAAGCAATAAAAGTTTAATATTTATAAGTTATGATAATTCTTTTACATTTTAGCTGTAATTTTCATTAAAAATATAAAATCCTATTGTAAATACCGATTTTGTTAATTTTAAATCAATATTATTTTATAAAACTATTGCTATTTATTACTTCAACCAATAAACTTTTGATATACAATTAGAATGATGCGCAAAATAAGCTTTTATTTAACAGTGAACGAGAGAAACAGAGATTCAGTACGTTTTTTTAAATAAGAAATAACGAAAAAGAAATTGGAAAACATCAGATCATATACGGTACCGGAGTTTTTATATCATTCAATCAAATATTAAAATTAAATACAAAACCTTTTTTTTAAAAAACACAAACTAAAAATCTTGAATTATCAAAATAATGTAATCTTTAATGAAGAGTTTACTGCGTAAATGAATATTTTTTTAATAACCACATTTATTTAAAATCATATTAAATTAATACTTATAAATGCAACGATGGAGCGAAATAACTTAAGAATTTAATTGTTATAACTAATAATTTAACTAATGTTTGAGATGCACATGTTTTACTGTACAGTGTAATATCGCTTCAATTAACACTTAAATACAGAATAATTTTAAAATTTTTGTTTTTTAAATTATCACTTCATAAATACCATATAAAACTTTTAATTAATGAGTTCCTTCACCTTTAAAATGCTTAAAAATCGAAATTGCATGTCGAATATATATATATTTGTATTTATATATAGGAAACTATGAAATATTGTTATAATTTTAGAGCATTTTATTCAATGACTTATATTTGGAGATTGCTTTTTATTATCATCTTGAGAACCGGGTCCATGACCATTGTTTCCAGCCGATGGTCGATCTGATATAGAAGGCACAGAGCCTGAGCCAACAGGTGGTCCGTTGGGTCCAGTCGACCACGAAGGAGGCGGTCCGTTACCGGAAGGTCCACCACCAGGAGCTCCCATAACATTTGGTCCATTAGGCCCTGTGGACCAAGAAGGTGGTGGTCCACTGCCTGGAGGTCCGCCTCCACCCGATCCTAATGAGCCGAAATCGTCGCCGTCTTCAACGCCATTTGCTGCTGCAGATGCACTCGGATCGTACTGATTATTTTCTATGTTAAACAAGTTTCAGAAAAATAATAATCGAAAACATGAGTAAAAATCATTCAAACAACCTTTGAACATACCAAGTCTTGTGATTAATCTCTCATCTTCATCACCGAATTCTCCACCCATTAATGATGGTTCTCCAACTACCATCACATCCTAGGAAACATTTATAAATGCATTTTATACGTGCAAACAAGCAAATACCTGAGACGCCAGAGTGAAATTGGGCGGTCCTGGACTCATGTTCGCTGAATTGTTTTTCTTCTTTCCCGTGTTCCCAGTGGTTCCCGTACCTGTCGATGATTTCCGTTTTCTCCTTTTACTTGGAGGACGAGACGTCTCTGGAGGCGCAACCATTCTCTGCCACTTTTGAAATAAAGTAGTTTTCAGGCAGTCGCGCGGACTGAGCGCGTAAGCTTTATGTCGAGACATCAGCTCTTGCATCGGTTCCAGTATTACACATAACTTGAGAAAATACTAATAATTAGCCCGAAATCGCGGAAACGAACTTAAAACAAACAAAACTAAAGATACCCTTAGATAATTTAGCGTAGAATTTGTAAGTCCCTGTCGTGTGATATTTTTAGACATTTGTTCCAATACAGTTGGGTCCTGTTGGGCCTGCATCGCCACTAAACCTCTGGGAATCAATTCCTGGTGATGTCGTGTGGCAAAATGCCATGACTTAATCCGCATTAAATCATCGAATGTGAATTCTAATATTAACCGACCCTCAGTGCAAACCACAACCGAGTTATCTTTCGCTATCTGTTCTTTGATTGGATCGTTTGGTGGATAAGGACTCATATTCTTTGAATTAAAAATAATGCAATCAATTTAACGCTTAATTTTAGTTCAATAAAAATTGTATTCAACCAAAATCCTAATGAATGCGTGCGATTTTTTTTAATGTTAGCGAATACCAGTGTTCGTTAGATTACGGACAAGAAATACTAAGTTAAAGCTTAAGCTAGAAGTAACACAAATACATTTTTAGTTTTATCGCTCTATACAAAGAGGTAAATCGTCGCTATGGCTACCATTTAAATCAGATCAATACAATTCCTTTGGGAGAAAAACGTTACCATAGAAATCGAATCAATTAAGTCTAAATAGTAAAGTTTTAGCTATGCTTCACTTAAACCCAAGTATAGCAAAGTATAGCAAAGTATAGCACAAAAAGAGGAAAAAGTAAAAAAAAAGCGCAAATAAAATCTCTTAAGAATGAGAAAATCTTTATATGAAAAGAATTTCAAACACCTTTGCAAAACGTTTTAAAAATTCAAGCTTAAAACATACAAAAAATAAAATTTTTCTCCCAAAAATAAAATAATTGAAAGGTTATTTGGGAATTTGGCGGAATTATCAATGAAATGAATGGTCACCTTATAAAGTGACTTTCCGTGGTGCGTAACCATTGAGCACTGATCGCAGTCTAAAGTTATTGATGTGTTATGAAATGATTCCTTTGGATGCTTTAAGTTAAATGATAATTCAGTGACACCACCTTCGAAGATGCTTCGAAAATAACGAGGAATTAGCGTTCGTCCGATCGCTATAAGCAAAAAAAAAATCACAAAATTAAGTTGATTTTCGTATAAAATGAATGAATGATATGAGTAAGTATGGTAATACTCACTATAACGTTTGGGCCCGTCTTCCAGACAGAATGTCAGCGTTAGAGTGGCGTCGTCTTCAAAAAATTCGGTGGCGAACGCATCCCACCATAGGTTATCACTTTCTTGATTAACGAAGAGCTAAACAATTTTAGATTTTCAATCACTGTTAGCTTTAATTTAAATAAAACCTTTTATTTTGAAATCTAACATCTAATTATTAAATATATTAAAAATAATCACAGCGAAACACGTATTAACTGTTTTACGCGAATATATGGTAATATTGGTTAATAATAATTGGTATTGGGAATTGTAATTGTGATGGCACTAAACAAGTAAAGCTTAATTTATAATTGGTTTTATGCCTTACATCAGTTCTCTGTTGAAGACGTTTATTCATTTCATAGATGCGATAATCTGGTTGACCGAAGTATGGTGTTTGACGTCGAAAGTTTGACGAAAACGGCGATGAATAGAATGGGTCTGATGGTGGCGGCGGTGCGCCAGACATCGATGATGGCAGCATTGGATGCATTCCGCAACAACGATATTACCAATTAGTACACGCGTTAAATAAACATTCAAACATAATTGAATTGATTTAGTTTTAGGTTGAAAAACGTTGTAAATGATTGGCTCACTATTAGTACGCTTTCACTGTATATCAGTGTTATGTTGCCATTACTTCATAACTCCATTACAATATGGCATTACAACAAAATGTTGCCATCAACACAACACCTAACGTATAACGTATAACGTTGCGCGTCATAGACTACCATAAATACTATTACGTTGTTTATGAATGTGATTACACGTGTACATTAACGTTTTCAAATTGATTTGATGCGAGACTAATGCGCCAAAACAAAGGTTTTTGCACCATATTATAGGACAAACACGACAACTTAAATGTTGACGCTATCACCAATTTAATTCTTTCAAATCGGTTCACAAGTAATTTTAACGTTTTTTCCTAAAATAATTCGGATTTTTTAATCAGATAAAAAATTTCGATTAAAAATTATTATTTTCATATAGTTTTCTATTCTCGTTATAGAATATAGCTTAAGGGTTAAGCACTAAACTTAGTCGTTAGGAAAGTTAAATACGATTATAATTTTCATTGAACTGTAAAAGTTTAATCGGCAAATAATGTAGTCTTTTCGGGCGTCTAAATGTGGCTTCCTTTCGGTACTTTTCAAAAATCGCTTGATATTTGCTAAACTGCTCGGATTTAAAGAAAAATTTTCTACTCTTAATTTTTTTTGTACTTGAATTTCCAAAATTATGGGTTGGGTGGGTCTTCATGGGGTTATGATATTGGGTTATGCCAACACCAACGCTGGATCACACTTGAATTTTTAAAAAAGCACTTTTAATAAGATTTTTTATTCTGAAAACAAGTGTCATTATTAAATGTCGGACAAAATCGAGTCATTTAAATTTCAAATTTATTTTCGCGATATAATAACATTTGAGTATTAAAAGTTGCGAGTTTTTATTATACATGAATTAAACAAACTAAATATGAAATAATATAAAAAATTAAGCATAATTACGAGCAATTATGTGAACTTAGTTTGTATGTTAATGATAATTATTGATTTTCAAAATAACTGTACGGTTATAATGGAACACAATTCTCTTTTATACACAATTATAATCTTTACTTTTAACAAATTAAACCTTTTATAACGAATTTAATTCGCAATTTTAAAAATAATCTAAAACACGTTATATTATGTTTTTCGGAACAAATATTTACTTTAAAAAATGATTAATACTAATGCTTAACAGTGTAGTTTGCAATTATTTATAAATAATAATAGTTTTGAGTATAAACATAATATGATTAACAATAATGATTGAATGAACAAACATTACAGATGATATGAACGACTATTCATCACACTTCTTAATTAAATTCAAGTTTCAAAAATAAGAATCAAACATTACTATACAATCGTTTGGCTCATAAAAATTTGTTCAAAATAACTAAATCTCTCAAATCTCAAACATTAATCGTGACATAATATACAAAATGGCAAAAAAAATAAGTGATAATGATTATGAAACTGAAATCGTTTTAAAGTGCATATACCGGTAAACGAGGTAACAGTTAATGATTATGAATGTCTTTGGTCTGCAGCTGTATTTAAATAATGAATAGCAGAGAAATAAAGATAAGCAATTCGTTAGACATATTGTTGGGGCAATATGTTCAAACTGTTTCGCAGAAACTTAGCCCTAATTTCAAGATCGCTCAAGTCATAACATTTATTGGCAATATTTCGCTGAAATACAATTTCTTCGCGAATTTTTTCGAGTGCATACTCTTCTTCGTCGTCCGAATTGGGTGGCGTTTCGATAACATCAACGTTCAAATCTAAATATTCCTGTAATATAATAAAAAATCATTTGAATATAATGACAATTCATAATCAAATAATAATAACCTGTCCAGAACTACACGACAAAATATAGTCCAAGTCTTGAACTAATTCTCTGAAAGTGGGTCTTTCGTTTAAATTCGATTTCCAACACTCTCTCATCAACATATATATTTCTCGTGAACAATTCGGCGGACACTCCATTCGATAGCCATTCTCCAACTTTTTGACCAATTGTTGAGCAGAAATTCCGGGATAAGGCGTGCCTCCGAGTGTCATGATTTCCCAGAGCAATATGCCATAACTCCACACATCGCTCTGAGACGTATAAATCTGACCCATCAGTGATTCGATTGCCATCCATTTAATTGGAAGCAATCCTTCGGTGGTTTTTCTGTAATAGTCTCCCTGAATATTTCTGGCTAAACCAAAATCGGCAATTTTCAGAACATTGTTTTCGGCCACTAACACATTACGTGCCGCCAAATCTCTGTGAACACATCTCTTTGACGCCAAATAATCCATTCCTCGTGCGATCTGTTAATTAATTTTGAATTTTGTAAAACATTACATAAAAATAATGAATAGTTTATTTTTAACAATAAGTTTATATATTTACATATATAGCTTTTATATGGGATATATTTTTATTATGCATAACCGTATAACGTTTTTTAATAGCGCAACTTTTCGACAAGCACTCTAGAAATCCTCAGGTGACTTATGCGCCTTTAAATTTTTCAATTTTTTTTTATAATTAATAATAACAATTCACGACACATTTATTGGGAGCTCACTTTTTCATAGGATTATGATTCGTTACTTTTGTCACAAATATTCAAGTTTTTTAACCAAGATAGCAAAATTACAAACATCTTTAATAATATAATATGCGATAACCCTTTATTAATATAAGACTGCGAACATCGGGATAGACACAGACATAATCAAATCCATAAGCACAACTTTGTCTACTCAGAGTGAGCTAAAAATAAAATTCAGAAAACTTTTTCAAACTGTATATTTTTCAAAGGCAGAACTAAACTGTACAACAATAAAAAGTAAATGCAAAAATAGATATTTGTTACTAATAGGAGTTCCTATTTTAGCCTAAACTATTCAGTTTTAAATTTTAGTTTAGTATTAATTTTTAATATTAGAGATTCGCGCCTATATTTGCCGCAAATTAATACAAAGTTGTCAATTCTGCAACCACACCGCATACCCTGCGTCCGCCTTCCATCCGCTTTTATTCGCATACGCCATTAGCTTAGCGTGAGATTCATTTAAAAGCATTATTAAGTCTGAGATTTAAACATTTTTGCCGTTTAACTAACTTTAAAACTATGTATGTTTCATGCATTACTCTATTGTACAGTATACATGTATTCAGTCCAAAACGGATTTTGGACTGTTACAGTATACGGTACATATCAAATAAGATCGTTAAAAATTCAAATTAAACTGAAATTTAAAAATGGGAAAGTTTCAAAAACGTTATACAGTCTTGTATATAAAATATATATATATATATGAAAATAAGCTTATATAAATTTATTGTTTGGCGACAAATTTTGCGACAGTTCGCTTGAATTATAATTTAAAATAGTAAATTACTTGGAAGGCATAATTGATCAAATCGATGTACGTCAATGGTTTTGACTCAATAGGTGCTCCGATGGGATGCTCATAAAACGTATTCGAGTCATGTCTGTGTTTACGCAAAAAGTCCCTCAAGTTTCCATTTGGAGCGAATTCAACGATCACATACAAAGGCCCTGTATTTTACATTAGATAAATAAACATTAGAACACCATTACAGTGTTATGCAGTGTTGTTGGCTCAAAAAAATTACCATCTTGTGTACAACATCCTAAAAGATTAATGATGTTCTTATGTCTGCCTATTTTTTTCATCACTTCCATCTCAGACACAAGATCCGTCATTTCGTCATCTGTATGTCCGTCTTTAAGCATTTTAACGGCCACTATTGTGCGCGAATCTAATTGAGTGTTAGTTAAATCGTAAGCTTCAGCCTTCATAACTAAACCGAAAGCGCCTTCACCGAGAGGTTTACCCAATATTAACCTAATAATACAATCACGCATTCAAATTATATTAAACCAATTTTAATTCTCAAAATATTACGAATATATATAAAACATTGTACTTACTTTTCTCGATTAACTTCCCAAAGAGGATCCAAAGGCAATTCGTACTGCGAAGACGAGCCATTGAGTTGATCGGAATTCAAATCGACTTGTATTGGTTCGTAATCTATTTTGACTAACGGCGCGATAGAGTCCCCAGACTTATCGGGATCAGGATTCTCGAGAATAATTCGTTTCTTAATTATAAAACTTTTCTGCGCCACTACTGTTATTTTTTTGCTGCGCGCCGTGCATGCAATCAAAGTGATAATTACTCCTAAAAGTACCACAACAATACAAACTATGCTTCCAATATAAACCGAGTCATTCGAATTACTGTGATTCAATATTTCAATCGATGGATCATCTAAAATGTAAAATAAGCAAAAACTTGTAGTTGAATAAGTGTTTTAACTATTTTTGCGATAAAAAATAACTGATTCCATCGATACCATAGCAATATTTTTTAATAAAGATACCATTAGTTAATTTATTTCCTATACTTTTTTAACGTGAATTATATGCTGTACACAAAGAAGTATAAGTCTGATGAAATATTAACATGATATTAACATGAAGAAATAAATACAGGATAAATGCGAGATTTGTAAAATTATTAAATGCATAATGTTATACATTTTATGTAAGCTTATGCTCTATAATGCATGCACTCATTAATTATAATGTTTGTATACACAGACACAAAACTTTGAAAGTTAGTGAGATTTTCCAAGAATACTTGAAAGTGTGCTAAAAATAACTCAAGCAGAGCAAGTTGTTGGGTACACAACTGATCAATTCGTTAAAAACAATTATTAGTTAGTTTCCTCTAGTAAATTTTCTTTAATTTGCTTAAAAATATAATTTGCAACTAATTTTTACCTGAAATCACGTTAAGAATAAATTTTTTCGTGGACACACCGTAAAAGTTTTGAACAATGCACGTGTAGATTCCCGCGTCATCGTAGGTTGCATTTTTTATCACAAGATAGAAAGGATAAATATCCTCTTTGCTAATACTCTATAAAATATTTTAAAATATTAATTTAAAATCGAAACGAAGGTATTAAATAAAACTATACCTTAACTAAGTTTAAATCAGTTATATTCTCATTAGTGATGTTTTTCACAAATTTCGCCACAGCTTCGACGTCGGAATAGTAAAGACAGTCAAATTTAGCAGTTTCTCCATATTTAATCGTTTGATTCAATGGATATATATGTTTCTCAAAAACAGGTCGATGTGCCAGAAAATCTTCTCAAAGAATTTTATAAGTCAGAATGGAGTATTAATGGATGATAATAAAAACAGTATACCTTGAACCGTAACGAAATATGTGAAATTTATGGAACCATAATCGTTTGATGCGATGCATGTATAGTTTCCATTATCCGATGGGGCCATACCTTCCATATAAAGCCCCCATTTTCGGAGTATCATCTAAACAGTTATCAAGCATATGCTATTATCGTAGATATACAGTATGGTGTAGAGTCACAATTATAGTTAAACTCCCATTTTTATTCTCAAAAATATATATGCGAATATTTATTCTAAAAATGTTTATATTAAATTCTCAAATATTCTTTTATGTCACTTGTTTATGACAAACATATTGATCAAAAGTATACAATCAAAAAACATTTTAAACCTGTTTTTAAAAATATATGTTAAAAAGTTCTACAAAATATATTCATGACAAAATCAGCGCTTTAATCATAGCATATATTTTTAATTAATGCAATATTTTCGGTTAACTAACTAAAAATTTTTAAAAAACAAACAATCGCTAACATGATTTTAAAACTTACTTTTATATTGAATTTTTGATAAATTTATTTTGATAAATTCATATTTTAATACACGACAGTTTACGTATCGATATAATTTCGCAACGTTTCGACTAGACTTCTAGTCATCATAATAAATTTTAATAATAAATAATCATCATAATAATCAGACTTCAAAATAAAATTTTCCGACAGTATAATTCTGGATTATTAATTACTTTTATATTTTGTATAAAAATAACTAACAATAATATTTTTGATAAAATTATAATTTTTATACACGACAGTATAGCGTTTTTTAATTACGCATCGTTAATCAGGCGATTTATGCTGATTTTTAAATTTTAACATTAACTTATAATTTTTAAAGAATAGGTTATAATTTTTTTAAAAATTATATTGTTTTACAACAAAATAGTTCACATTTACAATGAACATTATTGTTTAGAGCCAGACACTCGAGTGTTTCGATTGCTTTACAGCAATCATTATCAATGGCTTAATTTACCAAAAA
>JAQIXJ010004109.1:0-11360 GCA_034700185.1 Phthiracarus laevigatus | reverse complement strand
GTTTCATAATTCAAGTTCTGGACCAATGTCCTACGGCCAGTGGTCTAGAACTCGACTTCAATAATTGAAAATACTTCTTTAAATAAATGCATATATTTTTGTTAATCTCGAACTGGTGGTTCCATCTATTTCTTAGTAATGTTATAATTTTTGTGACTTTAGTAAGAATGACAAATTAAAAGACTTTTAGGAAATATTAAGTTTAATAAGTTTTATTTTCATTTTTATAATCGTATAAAATATTTATATCATTTTACAAAAATCACTAGCAAGAGTTCACAATATTCTAACGTTGAATGCTATTGTCAAAATGTTAATTTTGATACAACAAATACATTTTTGTGACTGCAATATCTAATGTTTCTTTTTAGAATACTAGAATTCTACAAGTATTTAGTTTATTATTTTGAATAAAATTAGCATTAATATAACTTTAATGTATTTTCCAATATCTCTGCGCGTTTGTTAAATATATTTTTTTAAAGGCAGAAAAAACGTCATAAAAAGCCACATACTAGATCTTGGAAAAAAATAAAATCAAATGAAAATTGTGAAAAATTAGGTTAATCATAGAAAAAATAATGAATCTCAAGATTTCATATCCAAAATTTTTAAAAATGAGCCAATAAAAGTAACGGAATGTTCTAGAGTAAATATTTATTGTAACAATTTGGACAAAAATAATAAAAATCGTGTTTAAACAGGCAAAGTTCCGAACAATATTTACTGATAATATAGTAAAAATTTTGACAAAAATGATAAAACCAGATATAAATAGCCAATTATCTGAACGTAATGTTCCTTATTTATAGTAATAGTTTGGACTAAATGATAAAAACCGGGTTGAAATAGACAAAAATCTGAACGGGATATCCCATTTTCATTCATACTGTTATAATTATAAAAATCAATTAAAATATGAAAAGATACTTGGCTTGTTTTTTTTAAAAATCCGAAATCATAATTAAAACTTGAACGTTAAGGAAAAAAGCGAACTAATGGGAGCAAGCGATCGGAAAGATCGAGCGATCATCTGAACTTAACTTTCATTGTCAAATTCTATGACTGTATCGATCTTGTTTTATTAGGAAACATTTTAATAGTACTTTTTTCAGTTAAGTATCAATTGTCATTTGTATTTTTAGGTTTTATAGCAACCAATAGCTTTTTTTTTGATAAAATGAGATAGTCTTTTTATTGTATGTGGAAAAATGCCATTTATTGATCAATTTGTCACCCTGTCTGTATAAACCCGATCGTATGTTAAATTTTCGATGTAATTGAAATTTATCAATTAATTATTATTATTATTTAATCTTTAATACAGATTTCAGTTGTAATTTTACTTTTCAAAAAAAACAACATTGTGTTTCAGGCTTTGATTCTAAATGCAAATAGAATATAGCTATTTACTTGAAGTTTTACGTAGTTCAAAAACAAACGTTAACTAATATAATTAAGAAATAAATTATAATTTTTAATTTTTTAAACACATAATGTACACAATTTCGTTTCATATTTTAAATAACTTTTAGATACAGTTATATGGGATAAATAACATTCTACATACTAAGTCTTTAAACTATTGTCACGACTTGCTATGCAAATTTGTGTTCAACATTCAAACTTAAAATTTGCTTACCTTTTGCTTTTGAAATTTATAATTAATTTTACTTGCATTAAAGTATTTCCTCCTTGAGAATTTGTGTTTATATTTTATTTTAATTCTAGCAAGATTAATTCATAAAATTCACTTTTTACGCTGTACAACCCTAAATTCAGCGAATTATTCAATTTTTATAACTTAAATTATTGATTTGGTTACAACAGAGAACTTTGATATCAATATTGCTATAGGTTTTTTAATCATTCTGTCATCCAATTTTTTACTGTTTTATTGCACAACTTTAGTAGAATAGAGAACGAAAAAGTTTATAGTACTGAAATAAATTTGCAGTTTTATCATAAAAGATTCAAAAACTTATATTTTAAAATAATTCATTAAATAGCATTAACTATAATGAATAAAGAATTAAGAATTTTTCTTAAATATTCTCTACAACTCACAAGAATTTGAAAATCCTTAAATTGTTTTACTTTCAACAGTTAAAATTATAATAAATTATAGTTTAATTTTTGAGTACAGCTATTTATGTTATGAATTTTTAGATTTTACCAACAATACTTTTAAAATGGAATAGTTTGATATTGTAACTCCAACTTTATTGAATAGGTGATGGGTTTAAAAAAATAGATTGAAATTTGTTAGACTCGATAATTTAAATATGTAAAGGAATTTAACTATTTTAAGTTAAGTTTATTTTTTAATAGATTATTTCCAATGTTAATAGAAATTGACTACTCATTTATTGGAAATAGATGCTATGAGTTAAACCTTTTAATATAATTTTTTGAAAATTTATGTCTAGAATTTCGGTGTAGTATTCAATTTAAGCTTAGTATATGAAAAAAATTGCAATCTACACAAAATCAAGGGTGTTATACCAACAATTAATTTCAGTTATGTAATAATGTAGAGCTAAAAGGAGTTGGGGAAGTAAATGGCTTTTGTAATATTGGGAAGTATGAATAAGTTTAATCATTTTCAACACTAATATTTAATCCATTTAACATTCTGTAATGAGTTTTGACAAATAATAGATTTTAAATTAATTTCGGTTAATGTATAGATTAACTCCTAAAAAGTTGATAGCGTAATTGATTAACCCACGATAAATAGCGATGAGCCAAATATTACAACGGATTAGATTTTGGTTGATGCAGCGGCTGGTTTTGTAATTTTTAACAAATAAATCGCGCGTAACGAAGTAAACCAAAAGATGAAACGACTTAAAACAACTAGAGTTGTTTATCATAGAATATTTTAATTCGTTTTAGTTAAATAAAACTTCTACAAATAAAAATTATTATTATTACTTCATTTTTCCTATCATTTAGGGGTGGATTTAAAATCAACACCAAACAGTAAGTATAGTAATAAAATTTGATTAAAAAGTTAATTTATAATATTAAAACTTTCTCCAAGTTTAGATTTAGGCGCGTGCGAGAAAACTCCTGCATGTAATACTATCCAGGAATGGATAAAAAATACATGTGATTACGATCTCTTATTTTGATAACGGTATACAAATAATTAAAAATATTAATATTAGAGTAATTATCGGTTTACGAAATGTTTAATTTTTATAGAGTTTGCTTGATCACGAGGTTAGTAATGCAACAATTGGATCTAAATTGTTTTCATCTTGTTCGAAATCTTTCATTTTACAATATTTTTTGTCTTCTTCGAATCTTTTTGAATCGGGTTAGTATATATGCTTTAAATTTAAATCCTTTAACGTGGAACGTTAGTGGAATTTGAAAATAGCACCGGTTATGAAACGTAAGTAAAGAGATAAATTAGTATTCACTTCATGAGTACCATTTTTTTGATACTGTTATTAGAACATTAGTTCGTGTTTATTCAGATCATCAAAACTATTTTGTAAGTATTTCCAGATTAAATTACAAAATATTTTGCAATTTAAACTTACGCTTTAAAATTAATAAAGTATTTACTTTTTTCTGCATCTTATTTTCCTTTATAAAATCAGTTTTTAATTTTTTTTAATAACATATATTAATTTAAATTTAGTTAATGCCTCAATTATTGCAAAAATTTTTAGCAACTTGCTTATATAAATTGAAGCAAATTTTGAGATAATCGAAATTAAATCAGATTTTCATTATTTGAAACGTTAACGAGTTGAACGTAAGTTGAATCGAAAAAATCTACTGGTAAAGAAACATTATTTCTTTTATGGATCGGTAATAGAAAGTTAGTAGACACGATAATTAAACAATTTTCAATAAGTTGTTCATATTCTTAATAAGGATAAGGAATCTACTCAGTTGAGGATTGCGAAGAACGGTTTTCATCAGAAAAAATCATAGAGTTAAGTCTAGCTGTTTCAAGGCATTCAAATAATTAATTATTTTATAATTTAAAATTGCTATAATTGTATTATAGAAGAAAATATCTAGTCGCTGTCAGATAAAAGACTCATTATGCGAAGTCAAGTCGAATAAGAGCCTCATATTATTTCTTAAAACTTCACTTTTATTTTTACTAGCGGAAGGAGCAAGTAGGGCGACGGCTCTTAAGGTCTGTCGATTAGAGAGACCGTGCGCCCTTACAATCAAGGACAGATAGACAGCCTGTAACTATCTGACAAATCAGAACACAGTTGTCGGAGAGCTAGCCGGAGAACCGGAATATCTCGGGAGAAATAAGTTGAGTGTGCAACTATCATTTGGTCGGTTCTTGCAATATTAAAACAATGGTTCTGAAAACATATATAATTTAGGACTTAAGGTTAATCGTCAAGAAAATTGCACTCGGCACAAACTTTACATATTATAAATACAGGAATGAATTTAAAAATACATTAGTCTTAATTAAAACAATTTTAATTAAAAATAAAAAAATGAATCTATGTTCTTTTAAAAAGTAAGCAAGATATAATAATTAAGTGACAAAAAAACAAACTAAAACAATAATTAATATTATAAATGCGCTCATTTTGACTTAAAACATAATGTTGGCTAACGTAATTTTAAATCTATTTCTAAATAAACCAAACTTTTTTATAATCTTGTTTTTGGAACACGTTTTTCGGCAATAATAACTTTATATTTTACTATTTCTCAACAACTAGCATTTTTCCTATAATATTCCATTGATTAACCAAGTTACAAAACAAACTAAAAAAGCAAAGATGCACCATTATCTAAAATCTCTGAAATTTAAGCAATAAACTCAATTTTATGAAAATAAATCAAATTAAAGAGAACCCACAAAAATTAAAAACATAACTAGTACAGCGATACATTTAGTGTGCAAAATTTCTGCAAAATGGGAAAAAGCGCACTGATTTAACGTTGCAACTTAATGTAGCATCTCCTTTTCACTAAACTCTAGACAGACGCCTAACTTAAACAAGTGTGCGCTTTTTCCCATTTTGCAGAAAAGTTGCACATTAAGTGCATCACTGATCTAGTAACTAATTTTAGTTTTAATCACACTTTTTTCAGTGACATACTATTTTCAATATTTTAATAAACAAAAATACTATAACAAGCTGTTTTTTTTGCAGTAGTTACAAAAATGCGTAATAAATAATTTTCTTTTATTATTAAATTGTTTTTTCTTAACTAACAACATTTTCAATAATTATTTGTTTATAAACTTAATCACAATGTTTTATATTTTTTCAAAGGATATAATGTATCTTTTTTAGCATCAAATAACATACTTAAAAATTAATTTCATAATACTTAAAAATAAACTAAACACAATTGGTTTGGCGGAATTATAATTTTTATTGTTGAATCACCGGAACATAAAACGTTGATGTTTATATTTTTAAATTCATTTTTTTAAAATTAATAAGAATAGTAAATGAGTAATATATTCTTTATAAATTTTATGAAAGATTTTACTGGGGAATTTATGCAAAATTCGATAGTTTGGATTAAAAATTTAACTCAGTATGAGTTTGTGTATAAGTGCCTTATGTGTACATGATAAATGTTAACTGACTTTTAAGAGTTTTATGGATTTGAATTTGTCTGTCTTTCCGACCTACCACACTCTTATGCTAATAAATAGATTTTCAACTTTACTTTTATTAATGGACTTTACCAACTATCTTTATGCTAATAACGTGATTTTGTCGTAAATATAAGCAGCTGTTAGTTGATTAAAAGCATTAGAAGGTTCATATTACGTCACAATATTCATATGTCGGGTAAAAAGAGAATTAAAGCTAATGAAATGTGAAAAATTAGAAACAAAATGACATAAATAAGTAGAAAAATGTGAAATAGTGCTCCGATATTTATGTTAAAACAGTCTTATCTATATCAAAAATAATAAAAATCGGTTTAAAATATGAACGGGATGTTCCGTTTTCATAGAAACTACTTGATCGAAAATAAATAAAATACAGTAAAAATGTTCAAATGTATAATCGGGATAACCATTTTAAAGACTGTAATTATTAAAACGGGAAAATATAAAACTTTCTTGTCTTTATTTACTTAAATTAAAAGTATAAAATCACCTTTAATAAAATTAATATAAAATAATGGAAACTATGGACTGATGTGATTGAGCTACCATTTAAAAACTAACTTTACAAAGCCAGTGATTATGACAGTATTGATTTTGTTTAATTAAATTACCTTCTATAGATTTGTTCAAAGACTTTTGGAACATTTTCAGAAAAATCTTTAAAAATTAAAATTATTAGAAATTTTTTCTCGAGTTACTAAAAACCTTACTATTCAAAGAGTTTTTAAATGTTTGTGTATTTATCTTATATTAGTTATATGTTTTTTTTGCTTACGAAAAACTATTAGCACTTCACTGGAACATGGATAATTAGTTCAAAACATGTACTATTGGATAATTTTTTATCAATGCCATCAATCAATCCTTTACGCATAACATTTTAAGAACTGTTCATCTATGAGTTAACGTTTTTTAAGTTTGCAGAAAACTCCAACATAAAGGGAAAATATTCATTAAAAGCTGTGTCATGAACTTAAGGTATTTGAGGTAGAAATTTACTCTATCTTCTTTTTAAATGTTTGATAATTATCAAAAATGAGATTTTTGTAAAGATAACACAATGAAAAAATGCTTTGCGCTCAGGATATGCTTATCGAGGAATGCATAAAGTTGCAAAAATCATTCTTCATAATAAAAATGTAATAAGCGCGCATAGAGCGACTGGAATGATAAATATAGTGTTGTTCCAGTGAAGTGTTAATAAGCTATTGAAATGTTTGAATGTGAATTTTAATTAATTTAAAAAAAAGCTCGAAACTGTCATAATAACTGACTGTGTAAATTTTATATGAGTAAATATGCGGTCGCACGCATACTTCGTTCAATAGCATCCATTCTTTGATTTTTTTTTTATAAAAAATTGTTTAAATTTGAACATTAAAAAACAGCATTGGCCACAATTATCTGTGTTCTAATTATCAGGTGCCAATTAAGTATTGAGTTAAATTTTGCAATTTCAAATATTGAACATATTAATATAAGTTTTTTACTATTTTACGGCTGATTATAATTATAATGTGGCTGATGCCATTTCTTAGTTCACTTTGACAGTCAGCTATAGGATTTGACATTCATTTGTGACTCTGTAGACTCTTCTTAGATCCCAATAATCAGGCAAAAATGAACAAAATTGGAACAAAACTGAGTGAACATGTCTCAAAATTAGCTAAAAATAGGGCTAAAATTGTCAAAACTAACAAAATCGGTTCAAAAATGGTTAACATCGGGTAATTATGATTAAATTTTGGTGTCTCGCGTTTTACTAATATAAAACACCTAATAAAACGCGCCTAGTTAAATCTCTGAGCACAATTTTGATTTTATTTCTTCGACAGCTAAACTAGGGATGGATAAAACTATCCTAAACACTCACTAAAGTACTTTTCAAAAAAATCTTTTTAAGCACAAAAAGTTTTAGCCAATCAATAATTATTAAAAGTTTTGTTTATTTAAAAATAGAAATCAATAATGTAAGCCAACAATAGATTTAAAGTCAAAGTGAGTGCAATATTAATGTTCATTCTTGTTTTTTTTTTGCTATTTTTCATGTCATATTTTTGACATTTTTTATCTGACTTTGCAAATTTGTCAGATACATGGATTTGACTATGTCTGTCCGTATGTGCACACTCTTACTTTAATAAAGGGATTTTGATCTTTACTCTAATAAAGGGATTTTTACATACTTCTTATGCTAATTAAGGGAATTTTTAGTGAAAAAGGACAAAATATACGGTTAAAATTAGAAATATTATGCTCAAAATTGGCATTTAAGGGGTCAAAAATGGACAAAATTGTGTCGAAATAAGCAAGAATCTGATAAAAATAGCAAAAATTTGGTTAAAATTTGAGTGGCATATGCCGCTTTTTGTTGAAAAAAATAGCAAAAAACAAGCTAGAAATAACAATATATTAGCCAAAATATACAAATTTAGCCAAAAATGACCAAAATTAAGAATAAAAATTAAGTGGCATATGCCGATTTTGACATAAAAATAAGACTCAAAGTGAAAAAAGACTTGCCAAAATGGGCAAAAATAGGCTAAAATGAAAAGCTTTGATTAATAATAAAAGTGGCATATGCCGGTTTATGCTATGATAAAATTCACTTAAAGACTAAAAATGGTAAAAAACTACATAAAAACTGGCCGAAATGGGCAAAACTAGGCTAAAATGACAAAAAATATATTAATAAATAAGTGGCATATGCCACTATTTGCAGTAAAAATATTGATTCATAAACTCAAAAATGTCTCAAAATCTAGTCAACACTGGGGAAATTCGGCAAAAATGTCAAAACTTTAAGTGGCATATGCCACTAATAAACGATGATAAAGTGATTTGTTTTTGATTTCATCTGCTTTAACATAATAACTAACATATAAACGAAAAAATAAAATAATGGGAGCGAGCGAACGAAGAGAGTGAGCGACCATTTACTATCTAGAACCAATATAGCAAAGTCAGATATTATGACCGCAACGATCTTGTTTTAAAATGTTTTTTTCATATTTTTATAAGTTTTTTATAGCATTTTTTATACTATTTTTTCTTTAGTTTTTAATACAATTTTTTGAAAAGGGATTTCCCACATAAAACTTTATGAAATAATAAACTTAATTCAATAACCTTCAATTTTTTCTTTTCGTTTTATCCTATTAGTTTTTTATGCATTATATAAATATATATAAGAATCGGCCATAAGTTGAAATGTTTTAAAAAAACGTGTTAAAATGTGTTGTATATTACTTTTGTAAAGCCAATAGAATATCAATGGTCTTTTAACTGGTTTCATCTTATCTTTTTTGAGCATAAGTGTCTACTGTTGTTACTCAGAGTGCCTCATAATAATAATAACATAACAGATATGTGATAAATATACCGACTAAATAGTTTAAAATATATTGTATAGTTTAAGTTTAAAAAACAAATGAAAACAAATTCTATCTAATTAAACTTAAACAAAATTATTAGGATATTGTATTTATGCAAGATTTTTATTCGTTCATATAAAATACGAACAACTATTAAGGAGATATAGAGGTGATCTTCGATAATACTTCGATATTCGCTTCAATAACAGATGTAAAACGCGGATAATTAGTTGGTGGAGGAGGTATGACAAGATTAGCGCACGCTTTTGAACCTTCCGAGTGATGGACGCATAGATATTTGAGAGCTGATTGAACGTATCCATCGATATAATCAGTGAGAAAAAGCTTTGCTTCAGCATTAGCCAACACGTTCACCGATTGTTCTTTGAACGTCCAACAAGAGCTATAATTGTAGAGTAATTTAAATCGATTATATATTGTAATTAAAATGTTTTCTATATAATTGATTGTTAGAGAAATCAACATTTTTTATTATTAAATTAAAATAGTAGACATAAAGTAAAATATACCAACAAAGTACGGCTAATTTATGTATGGAATTGTTTCCATAGGCAATAAGCATCATGTTGTCAATATATTTATTACGGAAAACATTTATTTCGTTTATATGCGAATTAATTACAGGCGCATTTTTCGTGAACATATTTCGATTGGCAGCATCTTTGCAGTAAAAATCATTTTTGTCTCCAACTGCGTGAATTGCGAGTCGAATGGAGATCTGGGTTATTAAATGCGTTGGCCATCTTTTGCGCGCATACGCTAATATCAGTTTGCCTCTTTCTCTATGATTTCTATACTCAAGTTAAGATAATTAAATTAGAATATTCTGCCAAAAAAATCAACGCGAATCATCAATAAAAAATTCATTCAAAATACCTGCACAAATTTATCTCAATTTTTTCTTCATTATCTGGAAAAGGTCTCGACGGGTCTCCGAGTGGATACACATGGGCTAATATTTTTTCGGCTTCAACTCTCTCTTGTTCAGTCACTTTTGGGAAAATTGAAAGCAATGCACCGCTTAAGGCTATATAAATATTATGTGGTTATTAAGTAAAAAATCGAAATAAATAGCATGTAAAAAATTTGTAATTTGGAATAATTTACCAGCTTTTAAATATGTAGCTAATGTTGCGTTGTGACGTTTTTCCTCTTCCATTCGTATGTCACTTTCCACGTCTCCATTTACATGTACTAGAGTTTAATAGTTAATAGTTATTTTTTTTATATTTATATCAAATTATCTCTCACTGTTTAATGATACTTTTGCAATATCTTTTTAATCTTAAATTTAATTGTGTTCTATTAAGTAAAATCTTGATAACCATAAATTTTAAAACACTAATATAATTTCTTAAAACTTTAATTAACAAAATTACTTATAGAACATAGTATATTGATATATTACATAACTATCAATTTTAAACTAATAAAAACATCAATTATATTATAAAATCATTTTTAATAGTTTTAAACCACATAAATACTTATACAAATATTATATTGAATCGATAAATCCAAACATACCAATAATAAAGAAAAATAATAATAGTTTAAAAATAATCATTTTAAACGACATCTCTTACTTCTTGACTTCTAATTACTTAATATCACATATGGTTAAAGTTTTATAGGAAACTTATAGTTTGCACAGATGTTTAATTTATATTTAGGTACTTTAAGACATAAGCGTCGAGCTTCTAGTTTGGTTCATGTTTGTCTGTAAAATTTTAATTAATAGTATAAAAGGCAATTAAAAGGTTCAGAATATCTTGTATATAAAATAGAGCTGCTTATGAGCTGGAAAATTATGGCATGCCTTAAAATGGCTATAATTTGACAAATTAAGGTTTTAAACTAGATTGCCATATCATAAAAACTAAATATCGTTATTTTCATTTGTTAAAATTTTTTATTCAAACAAAATTCATACAATATTTTAAAAATTTTATTTAATAATCGATTATCAATATTTATAGATACTTTCGCAAAATACCTTCTTTTACGAATATGATAAAATGCCTGGAATGAAAACTTTTAAAAACCATTTCTCAAAGTTCTCGCGAACAGGTTTATTAAAAGAAAGAAGCGGCAAAATATAACAAATACCTGTTCAAAAGAACTAATTTAGAATTAAATTTTAAATAGCTTTTTAATATAAAAATTACTTTAAATGTTACGAAAGGGGTGATAACAAATTATTTTCCGCACCAGAATCCAGTGATTTGGTTGATGCTGGAAGTAGTAAGGGGTGGAACTGAACCACGCTCCGCGTGGTTCAGTTCCACCCCAAAAAGCACTATGGTTCAGTTAGTCCCAAACAAAAATAT
>JAQIXJ010004108.1:0-11360 GCA_034700185.1 Phthiracarus laevigatus | reverse complement strand
GCGACAATTTTTTGATTTTTCGGCAAAAAAGTGCCATTTTCATGAAAAAATTGCTATTTTATAACTTCAGATTTTCAGGGGGGGGGTATACCCCATCCAGACCCTCCCCTCTGGGACACCCTGAACTAGAGATCAAAGAAATACACTTTTGTTAAAAATTATTAGCTGAAACTTCGTTTTTTTAAATTAAACTTAAATGTAATTAACTTATAATTTTTAGAAATTCAACACTTTTATCACATAAATCTGCACAATCTAAATAAATTTAACAAATTAATTTAGTAATTTTTTTAAAAATGTATGAAAATGGCAAAAAAGTCAGTTATTTGGCAACCGAATGGTCCGGTAATTGTTATTGCGTTGATTATTAAATGTATCTCTAATGTTATGCCTTATGTGCGTGCGAGTGAAAGCGCGCATGCGTTCTGCTTATTACATAAACATATGAGAGTGAGTGTAAACTGTATATAGCATTACTATTCATTTTTTAATTGACGTATTTTAAAACTACAGTATATTGTTATCAGAAAGTATAAATTACTTATTAAGTTGATGAACAATGTCTTCGTCACCATTGGACACATTAGAGATGAATTTGGAGTCATTGGTAGAGAATGTTCGACAATTGGGAATAATAGTGTCTGATTTTCAGCCACAGGGACAGAACGCGTTGAATCACAAACTAAACCAAATCGTTCAGTCACTCCAAGATATCGATAGAGTCAAGAATCAGGTGAATGACATTCAAGTGCCGCTCGAAGTGTTTGATTACATCGATTCGGGAAGGAATCCGCAATTGTTTACCAAAGACTGTATGGAAAAAGCGTTGGCGAAGAACGAACAGGTGAAGGGAAAGATAGACGCGTACAGACGTTTCAAAGCTATGCTTTTAGTGGAACTCAGTAAAGTGTTTCCAAACGAAATGGCAAAATATCGTGCCGTTCGTGGAGACGAGAGACCATCTAATTGATACTAATATTAACGTTTCATTGGAAACATTTAACAAATTCGATCACAAACTATTTTACATTTAAAAACTTTTTGCTGTTATGTGAAATAAAATGATGAAAACTCAAATAATAATATTTTGCGTAATTTTACACTTATAGATTGATTTTTAATAACTTATTTTAGTGCAACAAACTAAACGACTTTTTTTGTTAGATTAGTCTCTAAAAAGCAAACATTAACAACATTGCTGTCAAATAACTTAATCAAAGAGAATATTTAATTTAAATTCAATTATTTTATTTTTAAATAAAAGTAGTTATAAATGTCTAGTTATTTACAATACTGTTTACCACTTACGGTATGCATCAGTGCAATAAAACTATATTTCGATGGCATTCAATTATCAAAACATTGCACCAAATAATTCACTTTCTGAAATAAATATCGTCGATAATGATAGATACGACAGTTTAAAATCATTTGTATTTTTAATAAAATAAACGAAATAAGTGTAAAAGAATAAAATAAATATATGCTAAATAAATTAGTAGTTTCGAAACAAACAAATTTTATATATCTTTCGATTTGTCAACAAATTCCTGAGATTCTTTAATTAACGCTTCCGCTTCTTGCGGATATTTTTTGCGGTAAGCATTTGCCAAAACAGGGTCAATAAGTCTGACGCCTTCTAATTGGTTGCCAAGAGTAACCCAATTCGGTTGCGTATTATGTTGACGACCAAACAATTCGATTTTTCGCGTTCCGGGAGACAGTCGCTCAATAATACCATATATTTCGTCGGGTTTATGACTGGTAGCCCTCACTTCTGCCACAATCACGTCGCAGTCTAATCCTCGATTAATTTCTGGTGGGTTACCTTTGGCACCAACCAAGCAATGTTCTTTGCCGTGATTGATCCAATGGCCTGTACGACCGGTACGTATAATCCGTTGCAATTGATTGGTTTTAACCCAAATAATTTCATCGCACCGTTCATATCCCCATAATCTCAAGCATTCGCGCCCCAATTCCATGGCTCTTCCCGTAACCCAAAGAAATATAATGCCCTCTTCTTGGAGCGATGGTATGTCTAATCCCCTCATTTCGTCGTCAGACATTGTGCCATAAGGTAATTCCATGTGTATATCCCACGGAGGATCTGCCATCACTACTGAAAATTTTCCTATCAATTATAAAATAACATAAAATAATAAATTATAGAACACAACAATTATGGTAAATGTGTGTTAATTAAAATATTACCCAATATGCTCATATCAAAAAATCTGAGGTCAGCGCGAATCCATTGCGCGGGATATAATATACTTTTGAATCTGAGCTCAACTTTTGAAATATTCGACTGTTCACTCATAGCCGAATGATTAAGCTTTAAATTGGAATAATCCACCTTATAATGAACATATTTACATGTGTCCATATGGAAACATGTGTTCAAAAAAGAACAATCGCCTAATGACTCGTCCGTATGTTTTTCGATAATTTTCTTGAAATGAAGTCGAGGACACGCGCGAACACTATTGTTCACTTTAATGCACTCCTCTTTAGTTCCGTGTTGACAGAATTCCTGGACCTGTGCGCCACCAACTGATTGAAACTGTTCCACAAGTGATCTCTCTTTAGCCGTCGGTTTCGACAAAAGCGCTAAAATTTCTTCACCCATTTTTTTGTTCTCTTTCTCTCTGATAGTGGACGACGATAATAGACTTTCCAGCAAATCGTCGCAATTATCACTTTTCGCCTCAGATTTCGAGTCGTTTTTCTCGGAATCATTTAACGATTGTTTAATACGTTTCGATTGTGAATTATCATCGATTTTAGCGCTCACTTCGTGACCGAAACTAATTAGTTTCGAGTGATCCACAGAACTGATTATCAAATACAACTCATTTTCGGCATTTAAACTTTCATTCAATGAGATTAACTCTTGGAGCGCAAACTTTTGCAACAAATTTTTAACCAATTCGTGGCAATTATCGATATTACAGTTTTTCGACACAAAACACGTCAACGCATTGGAATCGATGGGCAATTTTAGCGCCGAATCGCACAGATATTGCAACAATTTTCGCTCTATTTGTTCGATATTAGTGGTATCGATGGCTGGTTGTGATTGCGTTGTTGTGGTAGCAGTGGTGGCATTGCTCACTGTTATACTACCGGTAAGAATGTCTTCTCTTTCACGCTTTCTTCGTTGCATTTTCTCTCTCAGATGTGTTTGTCTTCTCTTAAATGCCTGCAAATCACTCCATGTGTCCACACTTTTTGGTTCCATTTGTAATTATGTTAACTAAACAACTAAAAACAGTAAACAATGTTTAAATGGGTTCATACGAATAACATTGTTAACTATGGTTTAAAGTTAACTCCAAAATCTGATCCATATTTCGCATAAGGGATCGCATATATATTCCACACGTTTATATCATATATTATTATTTTAAAAAACATTTAAAAATCAAAGCAAAAATGCTGCTACAGTTTAGAACAGTGAGTGACACGCACGCGCTAATAAAAACAATTCACGACACATTCATAGAGAGCTCACTTTTTTATAGTTTTATTTAATCTAATAAGTTATTTAAGAAATGCATTAATATTTAAATTCAAGTTTTCCAAAATGTCAAATTTAAAGAACATTAAATACGTGCTAAATTCAATTGTCGAGCTAGTGCGGACACCGCGTCGGACAGACAGACAGACAGACAGACGGACGGACGGACAGACATTGTCAAATCCATAAGCTTGCCTTTTTCAAAAAACTAAGCTAAAAAATGACGCTCAACGCTCGAGCTGACGGTCGGTAAAATGAGTTGGCTATACGCTCGCTTTGATGACACGCTAGAGCGCTGAGCGTCAATATATGTGAAAATTGGCAGTAGTTTACTTAAAGGTAAGTATTGTTGAAAAAATTTGTTATTAAAAAGTTATAACAATTAATTAGAGATGAAAGATTTAGGCGGCCTAATCTTAGGCTTAGGCTGAGCCTACAGCCTAAGATATGTTATAACCTGTCAGACTTCTTCCTCCCGTAGAACCTTAGGTTAAGCCTAATTTTTCATCTCTACAATTCGATAACAATAATATTGGTTTGGTTAAACTTTAGTTAATTTGCGTTTTGTTTATTTGGTACGATTGCGGTTTAGGAAATGTATTAATATTAACCGTTATTAAGTATTTTATAAATATTGATGCAGTTTTTTTCTTTAACTAAAATTAAGTGTTTTTACCAGTGAGGCGAAACGGAAACGCTTCACTGATAGTCTCGCCTCACAGAAAGTGAAATCTAGGGTTATCGATTGACCCTATTTTTCTGCGCACAAGGACGAAGAAAAATACATATATAAATGTTTTTAAAAAAAGTTATTCAAGGTTTATAACTAAAAGAAAAAGTTCTTAATTAATGTTGGTCTTGCTGTTGACAAGTGGTTGAGAGATACATTGGATGAAATGAAATTAAAACTTAATAAGCAGGATAGGCAGATTATTTTAAATGAAATGGTTTCTAAATTAGGGGGTTACTTGAGGTTATAGTTACGACTTAGCATGCAATTTATTATGTATAGAATTATTGTATTGTGATTTTCCAAATACAGAGTTCCCCGCAATAATCCCCACTAAGCCAGTCTTGAGAGGGACATTTGGCAATGGTTTGCATTTATTGATTGAGGCAAATCCATTGTCAGTTCGTATAAGTTAAGTTTGATCTACCGACAACGTTGTCGTACCCTTTTCCGTTTAATGGGCGAACTCGCATTTACCCACCACCATATTCGTTAGATGTTTTATTCTCCTTTTCTGTGATTTCAGTATTATGTAATAGTTTTAAAATATTAAATGTCATTATATAAACTTACTATATAAATAAAAATTATTTAATCTTGACAATATTTATCTTTTAGAATTATATGTATGAGTGTAATATTTATTCATAAAATTAATAACAATATGCTTAAAAACCTTAAAATTTAATTTCAGTATGTTGTTGAATGAATAGGAGGTTGAGAGTTGGTGTGAGAAGACGAATCACGTGTCGATGTGCAAATAAGAAAGAGTATAAAATTTACATCATGGGTCATTGTGCTTGTGTGGGAAAATATGTTAAAGTACTCTATTTATGGTTTGAGGCTCTTATATAGGATAAAATAAGAAATATATATAGTGCAAGCGCCGATAGAAGCATCTTCTCAAATCCCAGGGGATAGTTGCATTTGTAACCCCTTGATACCCGGAATTCCCGGTGATTTGGCTAGCTCTCCGTCACCGGTCTGTTATAACTGGTCGGAGACTCACGGGCAGTCTGTCTGTCCATGCCTGTGAGGACTTGTTTTGCACGGAAGAGTTAGATTTTTATATATGGTTAGCCTGGTAGGCAAACAATATGAAGATTAACTTATTTATTTCATTATGGAACAACTGATTGTAATTTTAATTTTCATCATTATGACCTATTTTTCATTATCATAATCGTTTCATTATAATTCATTATAAATAAGATTATCATTATAATTCATAATTCATTGTATATACCATCATCATTGTACATACCATTTTAATATTTTACACATCATCATTAATTTAATTACGTGACCTTTAATGGATACACTCGCCATCTAAGTTAACTATTTTGTATTAATCACAATATATATATTATAATTTTAGGATATAAAATAACAGAATATTCAATGTATTGAAATTCATGTTAAAGCGATAAACAAAAGAAACCTTAAAAGAAGCAAGACAGATGATATGACAAATATCAATACTAGTTGCATATTATATACTTTAATTTCATCCCAAATTCATCCCATTAAATAGCTCAAGCACCCATTGTGATATCATTACCTAATGATTTTCCATTACAAACCCATTGTGATATAATCGCAAATAATCAATTATTATCGCATTGTATAAAAGATAAATGACCTTACAAGTTATAACGATACAAGTTCCTTGATATTGTCACACACTGGACTTTTGTCTCAGACCTAATTATCAGTTTTTATATTTTTTATTTCACATACCATAACACCGATGTTACGTTTATTAGTCTAGAATTATTACAGTTATCTAGTTTAATGCTTGTTGTTACTGGAAAAAACTTTCTTTTAATGTAGCGTTATTTTGAAAAAACATTTATCATTTACTTTTACACTTTAATTAATTGTTAACAAAACTCTTAAAAATACATCGAAATAATAATAACTGTTTTATATATCATTCACATTTTTTTAAATACCATACGTTAGACAAATATATTACTAAGAACACAGCAGCAAAAACATACATTCAAAAGAAAAAATCTCTATTCTTTTATGATTCTTTTCTTTTCTGTTTGATTTTTACATATGCGCAATGCAATTATGCAGTAAATTGGGTCACTGCGTTACAAATCGCCTGCCAAATTTAACATATTCTGTAAAGAATATTCAAATTTTAACAGTTTTTAATCTTTCATCAATTATTCAATTCTCTTTAATAATTGTAAAAGATAAATTTTGCTAATTCTACGTTTAATTTACAACACTGTCACTTTAAGTGTCTAATAATCTACTTATAACATTTAATTTTTCTATTTATTTTACATTAAACCCTAATAACTACTAACACTAATTTTTACTACTTCTATTACATTTATTTCGCTAAATCTACGTTATTTATTACTTCTATTACATTAAATATAAAATTTTATTAGAGGAACAACAATTTTCAACATAGAGGTGTGCAAAATGCATAAACATTTTATTATAAAAACATGTCTAAAGTTTTCGGTAAATAATTATTCTAAATGTTTTCAAAAAGTTAATTCACAAATAATTTGTAATAATAATTATGGAACAAATGAATAGCCATTATTATGTTTATTTAACGTTTCACTATTAATAATTTTGTCTTTAATCCAATAATTTGATTCAATTTTAACGATATGTCGCACACATTTTGCCCAAAATTCACTTGATTTTAGAAAAAGAATCTGAAATTAATTTTCGAAATTCTTCGGTGTTGTTATTAAAATTATTTTTAGAGACTAATTTTTTTAGTGTACCCCTTATAAGTTTAATCGGGTTCAAATCACACATTAAAGGTGGTAATCTTAATGGAATATGTCCGTAATTTCGAATTGTATTATCAACCGTATAATCTTTATTAAAAGTGCAGTCATTCACTAACTTTAATAACTGAATTTTATTTAATTTTGCACTAAAACTAACATTGTTTATCTGTAAATAACTTTTTATAACTTTAATTGTTGATGATTTTGTAGGAATTTTTAGATTTTGACGGCTGTGAACGGAAGAATTATCGAATACAACAATTGATTTAGGGCTTAAATTAGGCAAAAGTTGCGTTTTTAGCCAAATTTCCAATTTATTGCTATTTATACTTTGATTAGTAAAAATTGTTTCACAATTACTCACAAAACCATTAATAAATCCAGCATGAATAATTGCGTATCGCGTTCCTTTTCCCACTGATATTTTTAATCTAATTTTCTTAGATTTATTAAAAGTTCGTAAAATTTGGTATTTCACTAAATTTTTATGAATAAAATTTTCGTCGATAAAAATAAAATTTGAATTTGGAAACTTTTTTTCTAATCTTCGTTTTTCTATTAAATATTTGATTCTTTTTAATTTAATGTCACATTTACTAATAATGTCTATTCTAATTATACTTTTAGTATTTTTGTATTTGTAACCGATACTTTTAAATAATTTTTAAAAAATTTTACAACATTTGTGAAAACTTATTTCTGTTTTGTTTTTAGTTTTATTAAAAATATCATTTTTTGAAGGAAAAACTTTAAGTCACTAATAATTGTGTCAATATTTTCAATATCATTATTAGTAATACTGTATAAAGGTTTACGATTTTTAGATTTTTTAGGCGCAACACTTCCGTTTTTAAAAATTTAAGAGACTGAAGTACGAGAAATATTTGAGAAATGATGTTACACTTTTTTAGTTTTGGAGTTTTATTCACTAAATTTGACCAGAAATTTATCACAATTTTTTTTGGTATCGGAGCTTTGGTATCACAATATAATGACAACGACCTGGAGATTTATTTTCTTTATTCACTGACATTGTTATAATACTCACAATTGCATGAACTTATAACAAACAACTAATTGTTCTCTAAAATATTTCAACTTTTAAAAACATTTATTAAAATTAATGGCGACGTTTGTTGTTTTACATGTAATTCCTTTAACTATTTTATGATTGGCTAAAGTTATTACAGAAACGCATAGACCTCTTTTGCTAAAAATTTTGTCCACCTTTAGAGTTTCTCTAATAATATAGAACAAAGACCTTGTTTAAGAGTTACTATAATGATCTAAAGTTGGAACATCATGCATTAACTTTTATATTTCTGGAAATATAGTTTCAAAAGAATTACATTTACATAAGACATAGCTTTAAGTGTTTTCTTTAGCATATTTTTTGTGAATAACTATATGGTGTGCAATAAATAAAAATATACTTTTAAAATGTTTCATAATAATGAATTTAGCTATTTTTTAAAATCATTTTAGTTCCCGAACCCGATTCCCACTTTTGGTACATTTTTTGTTCCCTGTTCGAGACTGTTTTGACAAGTTTTTATTTCCGGAAATCTATACCTAATAATTATATATATATATACTTCTAAGTTTTCTCTGTGATTTACCCTTTATAAACGCCACCTGGGGCCCCACTCCATCGACACCTAAGTCATTGGATTCAACTTGAAGAATGGAGTGCAAGTTGGGGGATTCGAGGTGGTAAGATCACACCTGAAAAAACGGTCTAATCGCATTTGACCGCCTTGTAATTGACCGTTTCGCAATTGACCGCACAGCTATTCACTGCCTCGCATTTCACCGCCAAATATCAATTAAAAAAATTATAATTTCTGAAAGGACACACAATTAAAACAAAAACTAAACGCGTTTTTCATTGTTTGTTATTTAATTTTTGATTAAATATAATAATTTTGTTTAAAATGGACAACACATACTGCAAACAAATTGAAACGGGTGAATGTTCGTCTTCTTTTACTGCTGTCAAACGGAAAGGTAATGGCAAATCGAAATTTAATTGGAACGACTTGGAAACACAAAAAGAAGTCGCGAATGCAGTATTTGAAGTAAATCCGAATCTAAATTCATTTCAAGAATTGACAACTGATGAAAGGCTTCAAATTAAAAAAAAACTTGGGATGTGTCATGATATTCGACACGGAAAGAGTTCCATTAAATATTTGGTATTTTTAAAAAATTTATCATTATTTACAATTTATTTACAATTAATATACATATTTAAGAGTTAAGTGGCACACAGTTAAAAATCTTCAGAGATTTTAGAATCAAATTCAAAAAGGTTTAAGACTAAAACCAATTACTGCTACTACTACTTTCACAAAAGTAGAAGCTAAAAATAAGAAGCCTAAAAAAAGGCGATGTAAAACCAGAAGAAATTGAGCAATTTGTGCGTGAACACGTAAATCAAGTTCACATGAAACGAAGTGTTTGTAATCCATCGCGAGAAAGTAAGGATAAAGCATTTCCTGTTGATAATGATTTAGATCATAACAAAATAAAAAGATTCGTTAATTTAGAAGAAATTTTCGGAGTAATTATGAAGAATTAAATTCTGACAATGACTATTAATAAAATTTATTAGAATAAATTAGAATTAAAGATTATGAATTTATTTATAAAAATTTATTTCAAATTAGATATAAAATCTGTTTACTAATTACGAATTTTAGAGTTGTTATCGATTAAAACATAGGGTTGCGAATTACCAACTCTGAATCGGTAATACATACAGAGATGGTTAATAATTCATTTAAAAGTACTAAAAGAGTACTTTTAAATGAGATATCAACCAACTTTGTACTATGTCGAATATTCGAGTTGGTAGATGTTCTGTTTAAACATAATCGATAAAAACTCGGAATCGGCAATACATACAGAGCTGGTTGATACCTCATTTGAAAGCACTAAAAGAGTAAATATAAATGAGATATCAACCAAATTTGTACAATGTAGAATATTCGAGTTGGTAGCTGTTCTGTTTTAACAGAATCGGTACCAACTCGGAATCAGCAAAACATACAGAGCTGGTTTATACCTTATTTAAAAGCTCTAAAAGGGTACTTTTAAATGAGATATCAACCAACTTTGTTCTATGTCGGTAGAATAATAAAAATCCATTTTAATTGAATCTATTATGTTTTATTGAGTAACTAGTTATATAAATATTCTAAATAGGTTATTTGATTGTTATTAACTTGTTATTTTACGTTCACTATTTTGTTATTTATTTCAATATATGTTTGATCTGATCGTTGAAGATTGTGTCTATTTCTGATTAAGATTAGATTATCTTCTGCTTTATACTGCTCGTTTTTGAGAGCAGAAAAAAATAGAAAATATTCGGATGATGTTTATTTAACCGACAATTAATGCAAAATGCCAGCCTTCTAGATAGTTGATCGTTCTAGAATTGTTATTTTGCCAGTGATTCCATATCTCACGATTAAATCTAGCATTGATATCATCAAACCAAGTTTCAATAAAGTATTCTAACAAGTATTCGACAGCTTGGATTTGTGGACGTTCATCATAAATAATCATCCATTGTTCATCTAGTTTCTCTACCGGAAACAATGGCATAGATTTAAGTCTTCGAACTAATTTCTTTACTGCCTGATTTCCATTTGGTGATGTATAATCCCGACTGAATCCCAGTTCTTGAACTTTACGCTATATTGCTTGTAGAAAATGAAATAAACAGCTACTAATTTCAGAGTTTGGATATTTTCCACGAATACTATTAAGCATTCCAATTTCAAAGTCTAATTGAAATGTTGTGGGATTAAATGTTAAACCTAAAACTAAAAAACAAAATTATTTATTAAGAGTATACATAAAAACAAAAATACTTGTTGATTGATTCGAAATAATTTCACGCAATCGTCCATAAGTTCGAGCATACTTGTCCGATAAAAGCGCGTATAGCATTGGAAACATAGATCCATTTACTTTACATTGAAATGTAGAAAGTTGCAAAAATATTGATGGAACAGATTTAAATGTACCATCGCAGTAAACAGTATCTGCTTCGCATAATTTTCTCAAAAGTTGCGAAGTACCAAAGAGAACAATTTTATAATCTATTTCGAAAATTCGACCTAGTATAAAGTTGGTTTATATCTCATTTAAACATACTGTTTTAGTGCTTTCAAATGAGGTATAAACCAGCTCTGTATGTAATGCCGACTCCGAGTTGGTATCGATTCTGTTAAAACAGAACAGCTACCAATCAGAGATTGATTTGCTTTCTGTCTTTTTGTGACGTCGATAGGCTTTGATAGTGCTAAATGAAAAAAATAAATAG
>JAQIXJ010004107.1:0-11365 GCA_034700185.1 Phthiracarus laevigatus | reverse complement strand
CTTAGGCTTTAACTTTTATTGGGGTTCGAGGTTCCGGCTCAAACTCATGTTACAGCCATAGCCTCTGAAACCCGAGCCTGGACATCACTAGTTCGTGCTTCATAACCAAAATATAAATCAAAATGACTAAAAGCTGTGTTAAACAGAAGCACACTAAAAACCAATGTCATTGTGAAAACGAAAGGCTTTGACTGTTATTTCACAAATTAGGGGTAACGGCCGTAAATTTTCCCTTTTTTAATCATAAGTTTTTCGCCACAAATATAATAAATTTAAACAATAATTTAATTAATTAACATGCTATTAAATTCATTTTATATTTACATTAAATAACAAATACAAAAAACTTCAAATAATTATAATGCGATGCCAACCAATCAGGTAACGATTTGGGCGTTAACAGCCAATAATAACGCTTGCAATGAAGCACAACGTATGACATAGCTATAGATATCGAGCGCCAAAACATAACGTCATAATTGGATGTCATTGAATACTAAACGCGATTATTTCAATCATAACCATAATAATAATAATTAATCAACACATTAACTATTTGTTTACTAAATCCTATTGTATTAACTATTAAATCCATATCAGTCATGGATTCCCAATCGTTTCGAACAATATTTAATTTATCGCAACATTTGCATAAACATCAGAAATGCGTTAAAGTTTTGACGGAATATTACAACGATTACGTGAGTTTAAAACCGTTTTTAATTGCCATTTTTTAAATTATATTTGATAATCACTTATATATGGATAGTATAGCAGCGAAGAGGGAAACGCGTTCACCGAAGAACTGACGCGAAACCTTACCATAACGCTGTGTTGTGACCCGAAATCTCCGTTCACTAAACACGTGATCGAATTGATGGCCAAATTTTTGCTATCATTGAATCGCGAAACCGATTCAAGTAATAACGAAAACATTCCGCCAAAATCGAACTCGAATTCCGTGAATAATAATAGCGATAATTCGCAGCAATCGATGGACGATTCGGACGACAGTGAACTGAATAATACGCGCAACGAATCGCTGGATAACTCGAAACTATCGAAAATCGGTGAATCAAATCTGACGGACGTTATACTGAAACAGTTGCTCGATAAGCATATATATTCGGTGAATAATAATTGCCGCTACAATTCGTGTATTTTCGTGCGAAAATTGTTCACGAATTTGGCGGATATCGATAACGACGTTTACGACAAACTTAAAAAGGTTATTACCATATCATTCATATATTCATTTACGATTTAGTTATGTAAACAATATGCTAATTAGAATATATCAGGCATTATTAGATCGTTGTTCGGATAAAGAGCGCACAATTAGATCAGCGGCTGCTTTGGCTTTGCATCGTTTCCAAGAGGGACCCAAAGATCTTGCGGTCGCAGCGCTCAGGTTTCATCTTAAAAATGATCCCGATTTTGTTGTCCGACAGTCCTGTCTTCAATCGCTTTTGCCCATCAAAGAAACTATTGAGGAGTTCGTGTCCGCCACCAGAGATGTCAAGGATATTATTCGAAAGACAGGTAATTGCGTGATAACATTGAATTGCGAAATCATTTAATGCCATTATTTTTGGTCACTTTTACTCAAATAGCTTATACATTGATTGGCGATAAAATAAATATAAAACTGTTTAATATCGAGCAACGGTTAGTAATATTGAAAAATGGTTTGAATGAGAGAAGCGCTGCGGTCAAGAAAACGGTGGAAACGAAATTAGTGCCAAATTGGGTGAAATCGTTTGACGGCGATATCGCTAAACTTCTGGTTGCTCTTGACATACAAACTGATCCGAAATTGATCGAAAAAATGCTTTATATTTATTTTGATCATATTCGAAATATTTCCGATGATAATGATTACACCGGATTACATAAGATCATTGACGATTTTCGAGATGTATATTTAGATAAACTGAAAATGATAACTAAAGTCGATATTACAGCCGAAAGCGCGTTCTTATGGAATACGATCGCCAAATATGTGCACGAAAATGAGATAACTGTGCCGTCGAACGAGTGTTGCGACGCAGCGGCTGATGATATTGATATGATTGATGATGAGAATAGTAATGGCAGACAAATCAAAGTTCACGTTCTCGACACCATTTTGCCTGATTTGCCTTATTATTGTGCTTATATTTCCAAGTAATTATTTTTCCCTTTCGTGATTAATGTTTCAAATTTACCTGAACCGCCACTAATTTTGTTGATTGTTTTCTTAGCGTTTGTTATTGTCTAAAATAATTAAATATCTCTGACAAAAATAAACAAAACTAATGGTGTTTCGGTAAAGGGTTTAATTCAAAAAATCACGATATATTTCTACCGTAGTAAGTTATTTTGATTTCGTCAATTCTATAACAGATTTATAGAACAAGTCGTGAATAATGTGAATGAAATAGAGGACGAAAGTGATCGCGAAACGCAATTAATGGATTATGAATTTATGTTCAATCAATTGCTAATTATGGGCCTTCTTATTGAAGTTGGAGATGATATTCAAAGGTTTTCCAAATTTTTGAAACGTTGTTTAACCAGTGTTTTATAGACTTTTTTCATAAAATAGACAAACATTGACGAAAACATTATCTAATATTTTGACGAAACAGCAATTAGTTCTGAAGTTTAATGATTACATATCGCATATAATGAAGTTATTATCGGTTCACGTATTCACTGATTGCAACTCGTTATTAGATTTCACGATCCAAATAATTGATACCATATATACTGATTGCGTTAATTTGGACGAACAAACAGTTGGTTTATCGCAAGAACATATGACAACAAATTCGCAAGTAGTAGACGCCGAACAATTGAGGCGATTTGAGTTCGAATACGCTAAGCTTACTCTTGAGATCAATGATCTTAGAGATCAATTGGATTCCGCTAAAAGTAAAGATAATTTTATCGAAGCTCAGCGAATCAAACTGATTATCGATGATTTGACGAATAAACGGAATGATATTATGGAAAAGCGACTTAATGTTAATTGCGCTGATTCCCAAACACAATCACAAACTCATACTAAAACACACTCATTCTCGGTATTTCAGTATATTTTTAGTGAAAATATTTTTTATTCATTTGTTTCTCTGAATTGATGCAGGATTTTCCAGTGGCTTTAGAACTATGTGCGCATATTTTTGGTTCGTGTCTTGATTTGGCAGGTTTCAAAGATATGAACTCTATAATATTGAATTACGTTGAAAAATTGGTAACCAATTGAAAAATAAACGCGTTATTTAGCATTAAATGTTATTTTTTGTTGTTATTTCAATTAATTAAAGGTATTGCCGTGTATCACAAATTTAAATATGAATATTCGTAGCGTCGGAATAAAATGTTTGGGTCTATCGTGTATGGTATCGTTAGAATCGGCCAAAACATACTTTCCTCTGTTTCTTCAAGTAAACAATTTGTAACAAATTGACTTTACGGAATTTATAATTACTTTATTTCCATTTAAGGTGTTGAAATTCGATTCAGACATAGCCCAAGAAAATGCGCTAAAAAGCATATTTGATATTTTATGTTTGTATGGTTTAAATTGTTTTGAACTTAAAAGTGAAGAGAAGAAAAAACAAAACGATGACAATGATGATAACGATACCATTGTTTCGCTGAATGACGAAACAGTTTTGTGCGATAAGAGTGTGGTCGAAGATGAAGACGACGATACGTTTATAGATTTATTGACTAATTTATTAATTAGTAATCTTGAGTCTGATTCGGAAAACATCTGTCTATTAACAGCGCAAGGCATCGCAAAATTATTCATTATAGGTATAGAATTTGAAAAATTTTAACCAAATTATAATTGTAATGTTAATATGGGTTACTATTAATTGTTAGGTCGTATGTATTCGCCACAATTGTTATCAAAATTAATAATCGAATGGTATAATCCTGATTCGAGCGAACAAATGCGCCAATTTTTGGGCGTATTTTTACCTGTATATTCGGGCGTACAAACAAAGTCGTCGTTCACTGGTCAATACGCGTACGAACAATGTTTTGTTACTACAATCGAAAAAGTGTACAGCGAAGGCATTCATTTTATTAATCTCGATAATCTCATCAATTTTTTGGTTGAGTTAATATCAGACGAAGGGCACAGTAGATTAGCTCTTTCTATCGCTAACCGGTAATCAAAACCAACGATTTGTTTTTAAAGTTTTTGGTTTTTTCAATTGTTTTTAATTTTTTGTAGAATTTTGACGCTTACGGTTAGAAGCGATTTATCAACAAAGTATTATTTGCGCGTTTTGTCGTGTCTAAGACTGGACGAAATGTCTCAGCAAGACTTAAAACAATTTCACGTAATGGTCCGAAAAATAGAGAAATTGTATAAAAAGAATAATTCGGCCACAAGACTGACGTCAACTCGAATCGCAGCGATTCAAACCAAAATAATGAAACAATTGGAACAAATCAAGTTTAATTCGTCGCAGACTTTGATTTTGGAAGATTTTGGTGCGAATTTATCGCAAACGTCAACTGATTCTCAGATCATGTCACAAGTGGATGAAACTCCGCCGCACAGCTAATCCACAAATATAAGCTTATTTATTATTATAACAAATTAAATGTAATTAAAAATGAAATATGAGAAGTACTTATTTTATTTTATTATGAATAAATCAATTTTTAAAAAATTGTAAATTATGGTTCAAATTTTAAACAAATTTAAATGAAAACAATAATTTAAAGCGGAAGGCATTTTGGATAATTATTAAAATAAAATAATACAGGAATTTTAAAAGTTGACAAAACTTTTCGACGAATTATTCGCATTTTTCGCTTTACTCCCAGATTAACATTGAAAAGTTTAGAGAAAATTTCCGCCAATAAGTTCCAGTAACACAGCATTTATGGAAATGCATCATTTATTTGAGTTAATGTTTACTTTCGAGAAAAAAAAACATTTGATTTAAAAAAATGAAATCAAATAATAAATAAACATATACTGTATAAAATAGAAAGAAATTGTACCGAAAATCCAGTGAAACGATGTATTACACGGATTAACATAACAACGTATTAATATATTAATGGATAGCAGCGACGAATCACGGCGTAAGTAATAGATAACAGATTTACAAATCAATGTTTATTATGACCACTATTTATACGTATTTAAACCCAGTTTCTCCGTCCACCGAAATGTTGACCAGTGTATCAGTTGAGATAACAGAGGAAGAATCGGACGACAAAATTGTGGAACGATTGTGCGGCAATGCGTCCACAAACGAATTGATTTCTGGTGAACACGCGCTCAACGATTTAGATAATATCGAAAAAGTGATCAATGGTTTCGAGGATAACGACAATAATAATAATAATGACAGCGATGTTGAAATTGTTGTGGAACATAGCGACCAGCTATTAATGGGTTCGCAGTTATTGCAGAGAAAATTGAGTTGTTTCGACGCTCACCGACAATGCAAGATTCAAACGCTCCAACAAAAGCAGATCAGAATCGAATTGCAACAAGAATTAGAGCTGGAGAGGCAGCAGAGGATCCAATTTCAGCAACAATTGCAAGAATACATGCAGGCATCGCTTCGGAGACAATTCGACGACAGCGCCCAAATCAAACAATTAAAGCTGGAACTATTGAAGTGTAAGCAAAGGTTGCAGTTCACTAAGAACTCGCAGACCACTCATCTCAGAGAGTTCTTCGCCGATTCACTATTTTCTAGCAAAATAACTGATAGAGAACTCCAGTGCAGAGATTGTGGACACGTTATAAAATCGGAGGTATCGATGATATTGCACATGATTAACCATAACGTGGAAGAACAGTATCTGCATCTTTCGACAACAGTGTTTAAATTGGATAATAATGACGATAACGTTGACGACCCGAATATCAGTGACGCCCAGTATTGCTGTCCTCGATGTAACGCGTCATTTAATTGCGTGGATATCTATTACCATTTATACAAGTGTCACACGAAAGAGCAGCCATTAATGTGTACGTCTTGTAAACTGTTTTTCACTCATTTAGATTATTTGCGCGAACATCATCAACAGGCACACGACGGTATCGTACAAAATGTGATTTATGCCAATCTTTCTTCGAACCCATCGAATAAGCAAACCACGAATTGTCAAAAATCTCAATTATATAAAGGGTTTAATCATACAAATAGAAATACTTATAAACCTTATATGAAATTGAGAAGTCATGCGAAGCCAACAAATGGTAACAACTGTTCGAGTTTTACTTCATGTACGAACTCTGAAGCGAACAATATTCCGATTAAACAGAACAAGTGTACAGACATTATCATCGAAGACACGCCTGAAATAATCGAAATATCAGATTCGCCAACGCATTCGATTGCGAACCACACATCAAATACGAAATCTATAAATTCTAGTTGCAAAGTGTCAGATCTGGAGTGCACTTTCGCTGATTGCGATTTTAAAACTACCAGCAAAGACAAACTAGATTTCCATATCAGCGCTCACACCAATTCAAAATTTAAGTGTCCGTACTGTCCGTACGTCGGAAACGTTTTAAACGATATTTATCGACACATCCAAAAAAGTAAGAAACACGAAGGACTCAAAATATATGAGTGCAGGGAATGTGACTATGGAACCAATTGTGTGTCTACTTTTAAAGACCATTTAACTAAACGTCATTTTATAAATGATTCGGACGAAGAGGAAGACATCAATGACTATATCGCTAATATGTTCCGAAATGAACACAGTGCTAACAGTGAAAAAAGTGATTCGCCGTAACATAAATCCATATTAAGCTTACATTCATAACTTATAACATACCGTATTACCGTAATGTGATTTCGTTTTAATGTTTAGTACTTTTCAAGTTCACGCCTATGCGTACTAAAACTGTCCAGTGTTTTGAATGTCATCCAAATTTTTAAACTAAAAATAAACCAATAATGTTTTATAATAATAATTAGTGTTTAATTATCATCATAAATTAATTATTAATGTTTATTTTTGTGACTAAAAGTTTACAAACGATTTGACTACCACGATATAAACGATTCAGTACACTGGACGGCATTAGAGCGCTTAATCACATTAATTAAGTGAGTTTTAAAAAAGCGTTAAAACACGAAATTACGTTAAGTTATATCATTGTTATACAGTATACACTTAAATTTTACTTATTATTTTATTAAAATATTTATAATGTATATATAAATCATTTTTAAGACTAAACCTAGACTAGATGTTGGTATAGTTATTGTGGTTCAATAAGTTACCAAACATATACCGTATAGTATAACATAAATATAAATTAAGAAATTATAAATTAAAATTTATTGAAGGCACGTATAAATTCTGAACACTTATATATTAGATTCCTCTGAAAATAATTCTTGGCTTCGCTTCATATACTTTAGTAATTGAATATTAATTACTGTGATCGACAATTTGTTGCTGCAATAATTCCATTTCTTGTTTTAACGATTCCACGCATGCCTGAAGATTTATCAATGGTCTGCAAAAATTTGATTAAATAATGGATTAAAATGCATGTTTTTAAAACTAAACCACTTATCGAGATTTTATATTATTTCAAATTTATTTATTTAAATTATTAAATTATGTTAATTATTATTGTTATATATTTATCATTAAAATATAATTAAAAAATTATGAAACAAATATTTTGGATATCATATCATAAATACTAATTACTTACTTATTATCTTTGGAAGATTCGTAACTTTTGTCCAATAACTTGCTTACAAGTTCTTCATTGTAAACGTCTTCTTGCGTAACATTAATTTCACAACTCTTAAGCTGATCTATTAATTTCTTGTTGAGTTGATGCTCATTTTTTAACGCTATTCTCAGTTCAATCAAACGCGACTGCAAACCGAACTTTTCTTTGCGAACTTCATTCAAATCCGACGTTAATAATTCGATATCGTTTCGATAGTTGGATATTTTATTCTTTAATCCCTGAATTTCATTCTCAAATAACGCTTTAATCGATTCATTCTCGGACTTCACTGCTTTGATCTCTTGATTCTTCTCTAACAGATTTAAACTTAAATTTTTCATTTGCTCCAAAACCGGTTCATTTTTCCCTAATGATTCGTCAATTTTCGATTTAAGTTTCGAATTATCTTCTCTCAAATATCGTAATTCGTTATTTAATTTTTCCACTTCATTACGAATCGATAATTCTATATCTTTTTGCATTTTCAATTCACTCTCCATATTAATAACTTCTTGCTTCCGTTTATCAGCGATTGAGTTAGAAGACGTTAACGCATTCTTCAATTCATTCAAATCTTTTTTGAGATAATTATTTTCCCGCTTATCCGCAAATATCGAGTGTCGAAGATCTTTAACTATCGCTCTCTCCTTTTTCAGTTCACTTTCAACGTCCACTATTTTCTTATTAAGTTTCGATTCTAATTCCTTTAAACTATTCTTGCTTTGGTTCAACTTTTCCGTCAAAACAGTTACTTCTTCCGATTTAGACGCCACTAACAGCTGCAGCTCTTTGATGTGCTGATTCACAGAACTGTCACCAGCACTCGATAGCCTTCCTTTTTCGTGCTCTAAATTCAATATTATTTGTTGAGTTTCTTCTATAATTCCATCTTTAGTTTTAATCAATTCCTGCAGAATAGTTATCTCTTCGCTAACATTACTTTGTTCGTTCTTATCATTGTAATCATCAGTTTGCGTTAATACCGAACTTTTATTAATATTTGATGACAATTCGAGCAAACTCTCCACTTTCAGTTCATTCTCTTTCTTTAATTTAAGTGCTTCTTTATATTTTTTCATCAAAAGCTTAACATTAGATTCAAGACAACGAATTTTTTCGTCTTTTATTTGAGTTTGTTCGTTAAAATTAATACGATTTTCATGTTTATCGCTAACTTTAAAAGAATCTAATTGCGTTTCAAAATCATTTCGTTCCGATTTGATAGTTTCTAATTCCGTTTTCAACCCGTTATTGCTTCGAATTTCATCGTCAAGTTTTTGGTATAAGTTTTCGATATTACTTTTTTCATTGTTTAAGTTCGATTGCAATTGGGAACAATGGGCCAACAACTTATTTTTTTCATCTTCATATTTGATTAGGTTAGTGCGCAGTTCAACGCTCAACGCATTAACAACTCTTTGCAGTTCGTTTTTCTCGATTTCCATTTCGACTAAGTTTGCGTCTGAAGTTAAACCATAACTACTGGTTTGAGTGCTTTGCTTTATTTGCTTTAATTCTTGTTCCTTAATATTTAATAAATCACTTAATTTGTGCTTTTCTTTCTCTATATGCTCTAATTTGGTCTCTTTAGCTATTAAATTACTTTGCATTTGTTTTAGACTTCTCTCATTCCTTTCGATCGTTTCCTTCAAAAGCTTTGAAGAACTTTCTAGTGTCTTGTTATCGAACGTTAATGCCGTAAGTTTTGATTCCGAATCTCTTTTATCCTTACGTAACATTTCGCTTAACTCTCTTTGACGCTTTAAGTCAACGTTTAGGCCACGGATTTTCAATTCTAGATCAGAGTTATATGATTTCAATGCATTCAATTCGTAGTTGGCTTCATTTAAATGTTTTCTAAGTTTATTGATATCGTTTATATTAATTTCGTGCTCTTTAATAAGTTTTTCGTTCAATTCATTTGAATGCGACAATTCGTTATTTAACTTTTCGATTTCAATATCTCTTTCCTTTAATCTTTCATTTATATTTAGTGAAACGAATTCATTTGTTTTTAATAACTTTGATTCCTCTAACTTTGGTAAAGTGTATTGATTTTCCGCTTCTTTCAAGACAAGATCGACTTCTATTCCCTCCAAATGTCTCATTAAAGACTCTTTTTCTTTAACCGATTTACGCTTAATATCACTAATTTGTTGCTTTAATGTAGCATTTAATGAATTACTTTTTTGAAAATCATTACGAATACTGACCGATGCTTCGCGTTCTAACACTAACTTTTGTTGCGTTTCGTTTAATTTTACTTGAAGTTTGTTGATCTCTGATTCACACCATTCCTTTTGGTTATTTACTGCATCCGATTCGCCTTTAATTCTTTTGATCTCTTCCTCTAAATTCACTTTATTCTGAATTATCGAATCGAATTCAACGGATATTTGTGCACATCTTTTATTTAATTCTTTAATTTGATTTTCTTTCGATTCTAAATCGATTTTAAAATGTTCGCATTCGATCCTTAATTTTTCATTATGTGCGGACATCTGTTTCATATCTTCATTATTGGCTTCGATTTCAAGAGACTTCGCCTGAACAACGTCTTGATATTCAGCAACAATAGACTCCCATTTACTGAGACCAGACTTTAATTCATCATTTTCTATAATTAGTCTTTCTTTGTGTGAACCCATTTCGTCGATGTTCTCGCACTTTACTTTCAATTCTTTCTCCAGCGAATGGATTTTCATTTGAAGAATCGATCGTTCTTTAACCATCTCGTCGACGATGTAATCTAATTGTTCGAGTTTTCCTTTCATATTAGCGTTCGAACGCTTTAACTCGAATAGCGGTCCATTTTTGTCGTCAGTGATACTCACCTGAACGTATTCATTCACCATAACGATTGGTGTCGATTGTGTTGACGTATTTTTCGATTCGTTAAACAAATTTTGAGACGAAAAACACTCAATACTCGTGGAAACACTTAATTGACCAGAATTTGGTGATTCGATGCCCGAAAAACCAGATTCCGATACAACCGATTGGTCATCAAAATCGTGACAATCGTTTTGCGTATTTTCCGCATTATTAACGGGCGAAACAATTTCATTAATACTGTCCTGACTCGAGAGCCGTTTCAATGATAATGATTTTGGTTTTGAATTGAGTTTGAAACGAATGCTATTGTTATTATAATTATATTGATAATGATTGCTATTGAAACTGCGAACATCTCGGGATTGAAATGCTATATTTGGTGCTTTTCCTTTCTCTACAGTTGTGGATATGATGTCAGGCGGGTATTGAACCAATTGGTTGATATTACGATGACTAGACGAGTGATTGAATGACGCAATCGATTTCGTGTATTGTTGGACCATATCTAACGTATTTGGATAGGAATTATTTAAATGGGACTGACGTAACGCCAGAGTGTCGGCCGTCTCTGATAGCGATCGGAGTGGCGATGATTGGGGCGATGATCCGTCCATCGAGTAATCATCGTTAACTGTGGACATATCCATGTTTACTAAATCTATAACATATGTTTGATTAATACAAATATTATCTATAGATTCGATCATATTTTCACTTACATTTTACATTAAATATACTTTAATAAGTTTTATAATTTAAACGTTATGCATATACTGTTGTCATTTCTAA
>JAQIXJ010004106.1:0-11372 GCA_034700185.1 Phthiracarus laevigatus | reverse complement strand
AAGTTATAAAAAGCGAATCATAAAATTTTGTTGTTTTTGTTTGTTATTTTAATAAAATAAGTATGAAATAAATTTTGTCTGGTTGAGTGTTTAAGTTGATGAGTAGCATATATAACAATAATATATTTAGTAATAAATTTTGGATAATAAGCTCCTATTCATTACTTCGCTCTCCAATATCTCCGATACTAAGATGTAGCGCTCCGATCGCATTCGTTAAGATTCGAATATGTCTTCGGTCTAAAATTGCACACTTGTTTATTATATCCGACTCTCTTAATTTGGACACGCGATACAGTGTATCGTATTTCAAGCTTCGTAAGCAATTCTCATACATCGGCAAACCGATCGATATTAGCCATTCATGTAAATTTTCGTAATTCGCTAAATCTATGACAGGACCGACGCACGAGTCTCCTAAATAATCATTAGGTATGCCACGCTTTCCTAATTTTGTCAGCGATTGCATTCTTAAGTGATCGAGAGCCTCAGCGATTTGATACGTATCGCGTTCACATTCGTCCGCGTATCGCGATATTAATGCCGGAGGAATACCGCAAAAGCCAGCCTTTATTTTGAATAATAAACATTTTACTTAATTCATTTTCATTGAATAAAATCAAAAACATACGCAATCAGAATATGGTTCTTCGCATAAATTAATATTTTCGGACTCGAGCTTTAGCTGAAGCGCTTCCAACAGTGTCACGCATATATATTTCTCCGTATTTGGAGTCGAGATGTTGTTAGTATTAGCTAACGATTGAAGACTGATGTGAGACGTAAATGTGGGAAATTTTCTCGAACTCGAGATAAATTTTTTAATTTTCTTTTTGTTAGTTAGCGTATCGATTGGTACGTGTGAACTGTCTTGAGTTCTATCGGTATTATCATTATTGGCAAAATTGGTGCGCAAATCAAATACGCTTTGTGAACTAGAAATGCCACGCGTTGTCTCCAAAGGATTCGTGTACACAGGCTTTAGATCCAATTTTCGCAATAAACTTCTGTCTAACGACTTGTCACGTATGCCAAACTGGACTAGAGTTTTGTTTTTGTTAGTCCTGGTCTCCGTTTTACTAATTGGCGTTTTAGGCGCATCTATATTTCATCAAAAAATAAAGTGACATTAAAATTAAAACACTAATTAACTATTTTTATTATAAAACTGTCAATAATATATACTCAAACTTTAAAACCTTACATGTATATATTTAAAACATTAATAAACAAGAAATTTGGATGCTTATAATAATTAACAAGAATGGGACACACAAATAATTATTTTGAATAAGGAATTTAGTTACACTATCGCGTTTAAACTTCATCAAACTTTTAAAGATTGAGCTAAGAGGACAGACAGTCAGTCAGACAGACATCCAGACATAAAAGGGAAATTTTCCAATATGCCATAAAAACTATGTGCCTCATAAGAATCACAATACAATGCCCCTTTTTATTTAGATCAATTTTCTTGTAGAGAATAGGAACTTATGATTTTGACTTTGTTCGTCCATCTGTCCGTATGTTAGCAGTGGGTGTGGACTAAAGTAGTGTTGAAAATGATTTGAATTTTTACAGTGACTTAAACTTTTAAATTTTATCATAAGCTAAAGATTTAATGTCTTTTAGAAATAATCGTGCTCTGGATGCGTTTTTGTATTCTCATTTTAAGATAAGACTGATCACAGAAAGATAAATAATCGACAACTTGCAAAGTTCAGATAAAAATAAATAAATACGTTATAAATATAATCCTTTCATATCGCAATTATCAAGTACTTTCAAAAAGTAAAAATTTTATTGACAGTTGTGCTGCGAAACATAACATTAAATAATTAGTCGGCAACAGTTTAATAGTTATAATTTAAGTGCCAAACCTATATGCCAAATTATAAATCAAATTCTAATATAATTTAATGGAACAGTTCTAAAATATCAACAATAAAATAGTGCCGTACAATATATCGATTTAATAGAAGCGCGTTTATTACGCATTATGACCTAAATTTGCGATAAAAATACACCCAATACGATTAATTAAGTCATACATTACAATCATTTACGAATATATAACATTACAATCATTTAATAAAATATATTTAGCAGTTTGAAAAATAAATTTAATGGCAATTTTTAAATGTTATGTTTCAATCATTTAGATAACATTTTTCTTGAATATTCGCAATGTATTTATATATTTTTTCTTTTTCACTTTTAATACATTCTATAAATACTGAAAGCCAATAAATTTCGAATAAATTCTCCGTCAAAAAATTAACCTAATTTTTCTGACATTATTTTGAAAAAAAAATTAAATAAAAATAATTTCGCGAGTCATAGACAGTGAACATTAAATGTAATGATTTAAAACATACATTAACTTTATAAAACTAGTAAATGTATAAAAGTATTTTAGAAAATTCACGCAAAGCGAATCCAAATCCAAATTTAATGAAAATCCAATTAAAATGAAATAATAAACTTACGTCATTTAACGAACGCGCGATTTTATTTTACTAATAAACATTTAAATAATTCGTGATTTAATTTTATATTTTCTTTTTAATTAAATTTTTAAGAAATGATTGAAAGTATAAAACATTTAAGTTTTTCTTTCATATTTTAAAAGTACATCTTTTATAGGAAGGTTTTTAAACGTCTAAGGATGTCTAAGCAGTTTGTCTCTATTTAGGCCATCAATTCATAATAAAATATAAGCTTAATGTATTCAATACTTTTGTTTCAGTTTTAAGACACATTTTTATAATATTTTTAAAAAAGGAAATAATGAAATATAAATAATATGGATTTAAAAGAAACGCATGATTGATCCTAAAAGAAAGTTATTAAAAAAATAATTGAACTAAAAAAATAAACAAATATTGACGAAAATGTTTAAGATAATTAAGTTTAATTTGAGAAAATTTTAGAAAATGTTAGATACGGCAATTTATTTCTATTATGATAAACTAAGGTTATATTTGATCGGAAAATTTAAATTAAAGATAAAATTAAATGCCGGCGGAAATTCAAAAAGATTAATACATCCGTTCAACAAATATAAAATTAATGTTTTAACACCAAAAATCTAAAGAGCGTATAGAAGGTCTTGTTCTAAATTGGTGAATTTTTAATGATTTCTAAATTTTAAATTTTATTTTATTAAAAAATTGAACCTTAAAAATTATTTTAACTAGTGATTTAAAATATGTTCCATTACCATAATGTGTAACGATAGGGGAGTTAGAGATTAGCTCCGGAAACGTAAGGTAATGGAGTGAATATATGAGTTTGCCAGCTATGAAACGGGAGTGGTTTTTGTTAATTTTTCAAACCTAACCTATACAAATAAAAATTACTATTTAAAAATATTAATTACTCCGCATTTTCTGGAAATATCAACTTTTTATCAAAGTTCCACCACTCATACTATAATTCCATCCTGATTAAAGCTGAGTTGCTTATAACAGTAAGATAAAAAATTTTATAGTGGAACGGAATTGAAAAACTAACGGTAACGGAACTTTAATGGAGTTTTATATTAATTTTTCTTGGGTACGATAATTGATGTGAAAATTTATTTATTTTCAATCATTATTTAAAATCTTAAAAATGCTACAAAATAATTTCCAACAATAGCCTGCATTCATGTTTAGCCCACAACAAAAATGGATTCTTAAAAAAGATAAATAAAAATTAGCTCATCATTCTTTAGTTTATCAATAAAAGTTATTGTGTTTATGGAAGTCAGAAATACAAAGGTTCTTAAAGCACAGTTAAAGAAGAGATAAATCAATATAGGTATTTATCTAGAGACTTAACAGATGAAACATATTTCATATGAAGATTTTTAAGGATTTTAATTAAACATAAATTTCTAGATAAATTATAGGGCATAGGCCACACAATTAATTTTTTGAAATTTTGAATTTATTTTTTTAGTGTATAATCCGAGGGCTATCGTTGAAGATTTCAGTTATATCAATATTTTTTCAAACATATATTCCAAAAAGATAATTTTTAAGCTAGTTTTTTATGTAAAAAAATCTAAAAAATTGCTTTTATCTATTACCGACACTTTCATTTAAAAAATTATAAAGTTTGTATTTAACTTTATTTTTCATTAGTTGGCAAAAAAATAATTTTCGCGTCTTACTACCGATTCTTAAATATGATAAAATTAAACCGATTAGTTAAAAAAACTCCTGATACTTCAAAATTTATATTTTTCGCACTATTTTATAAGGATAGAAATACACTCAACTAATTAAAAAATAATTAATTTCTAGAAATTCACTATAAACCCAATCTCTGTGGTAAACCAAACGTAACATTTACAGTATTAGAATGGTTGCAAACAAACTCAAATAAAATAAATTAAGTATAAACAAGAAGAGTTAAAATCAAAATTTTTATGGAATTACCCAAAGGCCAATAAAATGTAATTACTTATGCAATATAAGCAATTTCTAGGGAATACATAAAAATTTTATTTAATTCAATTAAAAAAATAATTACTGAGTTTAATTAATCGTAAAGAAAGACTAACATAAACGGTTAGATTAGTTGTTGACTTAAAATAATTTTATTAATTAAGATCATAATCGATTTTCCGAACACTGCGTTATTTCCATCGTTATATACAGTAAATTCATTAAGAAATCATTAAATTAATCAGTTAAGGCCTCCGGAAAAATATCATTAATGTGTATTTTTGATATTGCATATAATTAACGAAATATAAAAATAAGAACGAGTAATGACGTTAGTGGGATATTAGAATATTTAATTATTAAAAATATCAAATGAGAGTCTTATTATTATGGATCGGAAATTTCGGTTTTAACCTAAAAGTTTTTCGTTGCTTAAACTCCGGTTAAAGTTATTATAAGCATTAAATGATTAAAAATGACTGTTTTAAAGGTAAAATTTTTCAACCGAAATAATAGAATTTCATTATTTCTAACCGAAAAAAAAACAGAAATTTAATATTATCGACCGAATTTCATAGTATAAGTTAAATATATTAGTTTTTACGAATAAATATTACATTTTTCTGTATCTTACTGTAATAATAATTCGAAAGGTTAATTTAAACAATTATAATTTTAAATAAATATTTAAAGGAATATATGATGATTTTTTGCTCCAAATCATATTGAGAACTTAAAGTGCACTTAGTCTATAAAAGGAACCCAACTTATTTAAAACTGATGTTAAAATATTAAAATAATAGCAGATTTAATAAATAAATTATTATAAGCTGTTTGGAAAATTTTTCACTATAAAAAAGACTTCAATTTTCTCATAAAGACATACAAATGTATAATATTATAAAATTAAATCAAATTAGTTAAAAAAGGTCAACCGAAATTAGACAATAATTCCAACCGAAACCGGCGGAATTTTAACATTTTTCTGACCAAAATTTCCGATCCCTTCTTATTATACATTTAGTTCAATGTAGAAATTAAAAAACTTGCAGACGGTTTACTTGCTATTTATGGTTTAAATCATGAGAAACTTGTTAAAATTATCAGTTGGCTATCAAATAAAAAAATCCTGTTCTACGCACTTAACTTTTTTAGCTCACTATCGAAGAATATTTGGATTTATAAATATCTCTTTTGTCAAACTGTCTGTTTGTCTTGCTGTGCTGCGAAGCTTTAAAGCGTATTTTAATTTAGCAGTTTTGCGGTCAAAAACAGTTTAAATAGACTAAAGTTTTGTTTTGTTTTTTCTACTTCATTCGTTCTACATTTAAATTTCTATACGACATTTTTAAAAGCTTGAAAATGTACTGTATTATTAATATTAGATTTTTTAAGCATTTATTACTTTACTTTTTTTCTTAAGACAGTTAAAAAGTGTAACGCAAAATGCGATAAAAAGTAATAGATATCGTGCGAATCGCATAGACATGAGCACAATTAAGAAAAGATTAAGACATACCATCAATATTAGTTACGGCAAATTAAAAGCGATTAAAATAATATATATACAAATAATATATATACAAAGTATGTGATTATTTTCTTAAAAAATAACTTTTTTTTTGAATTTATCGTTTAAGTCATGATATTGTCTGGTTCTAACATACTTAATAACTTGTGAAAGATCATAGAAAGAAACTGATAAACTATTAAACTATTTTATCATTTGTACATTCGCTGTATTACGAAATATTTGTAACATATGTTCAAAATAAAAACTTGTAACGTTCCAAATCAATGACCGAAAATTTTTTTATTTCATCTGAAAATGAAAATTTGATAATAAAATATAAAAACTTAATATAAAAAATTTAAATTTAATTATAAACCGATTAATATGTATGTTTTCTCAACATTCATAAAAAATACTGAAAAGTTAGTAATTTAATATTATATTTTCAGTTTACAGAAATATGTTGATCGTTAAAAGAAAAGAAATAATGTACGATTCAATTATATGACATAATGGAATCAAAAAATAAATTATATATTAGAAAACACAGTTTCATAAAAATTTATATTTTCATATCAATGAAGACATAGTAGATGTATACGTGCAAAAAGATACGATTAAAGAAAGAAATCTTATGGAGAAACCAAATTTCAAATCATAATTTAACGTCGAGAATAAAAAGTGTGTCACAGAGGTGGGGGGTATAGACCCTCCAAAAAACTTCAAAAAGTTGCTCCCTCCAGAATTAAAGAAAGAAAAGAATATTTAAATAATTGAAAACTTTCAAAATTTTATTGTTAACCAAAATCAATGAATTTTCGTGACAACAAAATTTTCGTTCAATTTCCATAAGTTAACCAAATTCCCTAAATTTTGAAAATATCAGAGAATATATCCTAGACAATCAGAGTAGGGGGAAACTCCGATTATAACACAAAATACTTATTGGATGTAAAAAAGGACATATTCACAGAGAGCTCACTTTTTCATAGGTTAATGAATATTTGTCACAAATATATAAGTTTTAAGCAAAGATGACAAAATGCCAAATCCTATTATTAATATAAGACTGCAAGCACACAGACGGATAGGCAGACATTATACATAATCTCAATTTTGTCAATTCAAAGTGAGCTAAAATGATTTTCAACTCATAAATAAATAAGGTTTTAAAAATTCATCACATTCATACTAACTTTCAGATTTCATGAGCTTTTAATAATCATAATAATCATAACATAACCGTAACTAAAAAATAGCACATTTGCTTTTATATTAAAAATTTTTTAGTTCATTTTTTCGTAGATAAATCGAGCTTATGAATTTGACAATGCATAAATCCTTCTGTCTGTCTCCTACTTTCAATGAATACGAACTGATTTTGCATTAAATGAAACCCCGACTTAATGCTTAAATATTTTAAAATAACAATGATATAAAACTTTAATATCGACTAGAAAATGTGCTCCATATGCAAGTGTCGTTTTGTTTAATTTATAAATTAAAACGCTCATTCAATCAGATTTTTAAAAAATTTACTTTTTATTTAAAATAATAAAAATAAATTTAATATGATTCCGCGTATAGTTATTTGTATTAATTTCATTTATGTCGTGAGCAACGAAATTTTTTTTCTTCAATTTCTTCATAATATTAAACAAAGTTTAACTGAGTTTAGCTGCTTTTTTTGCAGTCATAAACTCAATCATTAAATCATTAAATATGTTTAATGCACTTAAATCGTGTGCATTTTCAATGTTCCCCTTTTATCCACCACTAAAAACCAAATTAAATCTAATTTACAAATTATTAAATATTGCTAATGAGCATGAATTTAAGAAAATAAAAAATATTAAAAAAACAACAATAATAAGCGATTTTAGGTCAACAATGATATTTTCGACTATAATTTTATTTTATTACATATTTATAACAAATGGTTTAAAAATTAAAGCATAAAACTTTTAATGATTTGGCAATTTTTAGTTTTAATCCATTTAAAGGTCATATTATCTTATTTTTAAAATTACTTACAGTATTAATATATTTTCCCTATTATTAATAATTTCCCACATTAAACATTCTATGAACATTACAGTATAATACACATATAGTTTATCGAAATTTTAAAATTCGCCAAAAAAACCATTAACTATTTATCGAACCTTTTCGATTATGGGTACATTTATAAATAGGTCTTAGTTTATTACAAGAAAAACAAAATGAACTAACATTTTAAACATTACCTTTAATTCATTGAAAAAAGTCTGTTTGTATAAATGTTAAATCATTAATACTGTGTATACTATTTTATTTATTTTCCACTATACAGATGAGAGTTAAATTGGCAGACACTCCTAAATTTAATGTGAGTTTAGAGTAAGAAACAAAAACAACACTTTTTGATATCTTCCAATTTGTTTCAATTGAAAAAAATAAATGATAATAAAAGTCAAGATTTCTAAAAATAAATATATATAAACGAAATCTATTTAAGTTATATACAGTAATTAATGTTTCATAAACCATCGAATAAAACATAAACATATCTATTCATTATAATAACAGAGACGATAATTATTAATTAGTATCAAAATAATATAATTGTTGTCTAATTTACGTAAATTAATAAAGTGTTTAAACTGAAAATAATATAAAAACTAGTTATTTTAAATTTGTAGCTGAATTATATTGATTTAAATGAGCATTTCAATTTCAGTTCGCAAACCACTAACATAGGACGCGGAGGTTATAAGAGAAAATCATTAAATAACCAATTTCTACAGCGGATATTTGAGGCAATTTTTAGGGACAAAACACGCGAAAATCTAGATTAACTGAGTTTGAACATTTACCTGAATATTAAAATTTAGATTTCTAATCTATTGAAAATTTATTTCGTGTGAATCCTGTCTTTAATGGATGAAATAGAAGATTATTTTAAATATTTAAATTTATTAGAAATAAAAATAAAAGTTTGAACTTCAATCAATTGATTACAGAAACAAAATATAAAGATTAATGTAAATGCATTTATTTATAAGCGACAAAATAGTTTATATTAAATCAAAATTTAAAGCAACATGTCGTGTATATTTAATATTATTTATGAGTTAAAAAAATAAAATTGTGCTTTTTAAAAATTAAGCTCAATTTATGCTTAATAATTTATTTAATTAAAAATAATAGCAAACAAAAATTAAAATATAAATTCCGAATAAAATGTATAAAAAATTGTTTCCTATTCAAGAGTTTTACAATTTGTGAGTCATTTACAAGTTTATCTTATTTTAAATTTTAACTTAAAATTACTTAAAATGTGTCGCTAAATGAAATGGGGTTTCGCAGATGTGCTGTACTAAGAAATAGATTATGTTTATATATAGGGACTACTTTTAAGAAATTTCTAGATTACTGATTCCTTTGAATAAATTCCTTAATCTTGTTGAAATAAAACTTATCTATAATGAACGACGGATTAAAATATTGGTTTTACATTTTGAGAAACACTTGAGGGATATTTGAAAGGAAAATTGACTAAATCAATAAATAGCATTAATTTATAATAAACAGCTTTAGAAAATGCGAGAAAAGTGTGCAATACTTCTATTTAGATTTTCTAAAAGTTAAACTTAGATTTAAAGAGAATTTACATTCAGAATTGCATATTAATTCGTTCTCATAGAAAAGAATTTACGGTGTATTTTACTATCAATTTATGGATTCAGTTTATTTATTATAATTTATTTCATCAGAACGTGGGCTAATCATGAAACTATTATTTCAATTTAATCTTATATTAAAAATAAAAAATAATCAACTATTAAATTTTAATGCATTATATTAGCACAATAGGAAGGCATTTACATTTTAAATTATGCAAAATACATACAGAGACATAGTATAGAAACACGCTGTAAGCATATGAGGTCTATCCGACTAGAATTTTAGAATTGTAAACACTAAAACAATATAATATTTCATTAATATTTCTTATTGTATTCAAATATTTGTTTAATATATTATACTATATAAATAAAATATATTACACCAGTAAAAAAGTTATGTAAATGGAACATACTTTAGCAAACATTAACACAATTGTAATTTAATCTTCAAAAATGTATACCGAAAACAATTCGTTAAATGAAAAAATCCATTTAATATATTGTTTAAAGTTTGCATTTGTCTACAATTTAGAAATTAATTTTTAAACTTTTCCATAAATATGATTTCAAAACATTAAGCCTACAATATTTGATTTGGGTTTGAGATAATGCTTATTCAAACATTGGAATTATTTCAAATATCAAACATACAGTAATATAAGAAATACTGCAAATCATACTGTATCTGTTCTTAAGTGTATCTTATTTAATAATATTAATATTAATCATTTCAAATTTCAGTCTTCATTCGTAAGCTATTGTCAAAAAATATACTATAATAATAAATATTCTCGCGAAGTCCCACGCATTCATTGTGGAGAAAGAGGAGGAAATACATTGTTATCGTCAGCAAAATTGCATGCCATCCAACATTTATTCTTGTTTTATGAAAACGAAATAAAATACTTCCCTATGATGTCTCACACATATTTTCTACTTATTATTCATATTTTGATGTCTCTAATGAGCACAAACACACACCACAACTGTGCTATCAATCTATTCTAAGTTTTTAACTGTTTTATTTTTGAGTATCAATTTTAATTTGAAAATTTTTATTATATTTTTGAAGATAATAAATGCCTTCTTTGTTTAGTAATTATTATAATCTTATAATCATAATAACAAAAAAGAAAGATAAATTATAGAATAAAATATTCTGACGGAAATTTTTTAAGACAGTTTATTATTATTGAAAATTTTAAACAAACAGGTCTTCGCAAAAAAATTGATTTTACTTCACAGCATAACATTTTGCCCTAAAATGAGTTCTTTTTTATTTCGATAAAAGTATGTGAGCTTTTGTTTGTTCAACAAAAAATGAATAAATGATTGTGTGCTTCTTTTTTTGCCGATATATAATCTTAAGACATTTTGAAGTCTAATACACAGACAATGAAATAGTTATGCTACTATTTTGTATTATATTCATCTAAAGAGCAAAATAGTAGCGATAAAAATGTAAAATAATGTTTATCTCGCATTTTTATTTAGGCATAACAAATGGAGATATAATTGATTACATCGCAAAAGAATTATATGGCCTATAGATTATGGCAATAATTGAATTTTTTACTCAGACGCATACACTGTTATAATAATGGTTACGATTGTCTGGATTCTCACACAACTCTTGGAAATCAACACTTTTGTTAAAAGTATTTTAAAATAAAAACCCGTTCATAGAACTAAAATAAAAAATTTATTTCATTTGAAAAAACTCTTTTGAATTTTATTTCAGTCACATTATTATTA
>JAQIXJ010004105.1:0-11373 GCA_034700185.1 Phthiracarus laevigatus | reverse complement strand
GGCTTATTTTATATCTTAGAGCAAAACATGATTTGATTTTAATAAATCTTTACAAGCTGTAAAACCATCTTGATTGCATTATTAAATTTTCGTTTTTTGTTCATTATATAAAAAACCCTTCATTTAGCTCGTTAAATATAGTAGAAAGGAAAAAAACTTTTCTTTGATATGTTTGTTTACTAGAAATTATATTCATTTAAATAATATTTAATTTTTATGTAATAGATTTTTGAAAAAATTAACTTATTTAAAACAAAAATAAATTAAGTTTCAACTTTTACCATATAAAAAATTATATTTGTTACAAAGATATAAATGAAGAAACATTTATGTTTATTTAACTAATGAAATACTGTTTGATCATTTGAGTTTTATTTTAATATAGCTAGTCTTTTGGTTTTTCTTTTTGTTTTATTTTTAGTTTTACTTGTACTTTACTTTTGTTTCAAGCAAGAGAGGAATTAAAATATTATAATGTATTAATCAACTTTTGTTATTTAAGCCTATTTATGGCCATTTCGACCTGTTTTTTAAATTTTTTTTACCATTTTGAGTCAGTAAGTGAATATATTTACAACAAAAAGCGGCATATGCCACTTATTATTAATCAAATTTTGGCTAGTTTTTTGGTAATTTTATGCCATTTTGATAATGAATATTAATATTTTTATGGCAAAAACCGGCATATGCCACTCAAAATTTTTTTATAATTTTGGTCATTTTTGCCTAAGATTGTAATAACACTAGTATTGTCTTTAAAAATAACTAAATTTATAATAAAAACTCAGGAAATAAAGCCTCAATCATTTAATAAGTTTTTTTTATTAACTTTTACTTTCGTTTTAAAAAAAGTTCTAATTTAAATTGAAATTCGCTTTTGCTTTCAAATATCTTTGAAATTTTACTAATTTTCACTTACTTTTAAATTATATTTTTTGCTTTCAATTGTATTGTACTTTCGTTTAAGCAAAAGATAAAGTTAAATTTGTTTTCGTTTTTAACTTAGAAAAGTGCAACAATAATAGTTTTTGATTGCTCGTTTTTTTCATTGGCTCGCTCCCATTATTTTAATTTTTCCGTTATAAGTTACACATTAAGTTAAAAGCAGATGAAATAAAAATAAATCACTTAAATATAGCTTTTAAGTCGCATATAACACTTTAAGTTTTTACTTTATTGCCGAACTTTCCATAATTTGACTAGACTTTGCGACATTTTTGAGATTTAATATCCTTATTTTTATTGCAAATAGTGGCATATGCCACTTAAAGTTTTGCCTATTTCGAACTGTTTTTCGATAACTTTTTGACATTTTAAGTTTGAAAATCACTATTTTTATGTCAAAACCGGCATATACCACTTAAAATTTAATCTTATGTCTTTGATCATTTTTGCCTAAATTTGTATATATTGGCCAGTTTTTTTTGTCTATTTGCTATTTTAGCTGAGTTTTGCAATTTTTACAACAAAAAACGGCATATACCAATTTTTTCCTTTTTTATCATATTCTTGTCTATTTTGGCCATTTTTGACCCTTTTAATACCAATTATGAGCATATTTTTTGTTTTTTTTGACCCAATATTTTGTCTTTTTTTGACTTTATAATCCCTTAATTAGCATAAGAAATAGGTGAAAAGCCCTTTATTAATGTAAGAAATTGGTGAAATCCCTTAATTAGAGTTAAGAACAAAATCCCTTAATTAACATAAGAGTGTGCACAGACGGACGGACGGACAGACGGACGGACGGACATACCCAAATCCATATATCTGACAAATTTGCAAAGTCAGATAAAAAAATATTTTTTTTCACTGATCGGTCGAGAAAAATAAACACATCCCTTAACACAAGCACAGAAAAAAAGAAAAAAAAACATTCATTTTAGATGCATAAAAAGTATTATAAATCTAAAGAAATACATGAATATGAAAATCAAATAATAAACGATTAAAAATTGAAAATGGTATGTAAATGGTAAAATAATATATAAAATAAAATTATTTGCTGCGGAGGCGTATATCCATTGATTGATTTCTTGCTTGAGTGGAAGTCAAGCGAGCTCTGATTATCGCAATTCTCTACTTATAAGAGAATACACAGTGTTTAAACCGAAAAATAAATATTTAAATTTTAAAATTCGTCGGTGTTTCGGTGATAGATTACTCGCCTACACTCTATTTTATGTTGATCATCTTCAAGATTAAATTTGAGCCTACTGTTATCGTGCAAATGACTAGTTTGAGACCTCTTTTCCTCCTTGATATATTTTAAATTACACAGCACCTTCAAAACTTCTTGAGACCGCTAGTTGATTCTTTTCCTTTTTTATGCAGTTATGAGAATCGAATCCAAAAACCTCAAAACCGGAAACTAATTTAAACTTTATTTAATGTAATTTAAAATTATATATAAAAACGGAAGGACATAGTCAAATCCATATATAACTTTCTTGCAGACATGATATTGGATTGCATTTAGGCTATTGTAAAACTAGTTCGTCATACGGTGATTTGTATCCACACCCATTAGAACATTTTGCTTAGAGTCGACTAATTTTGTTATCATGATATACCACGTTATCGAGGAGTGTCGTAATTTAGGTGTTACACATTAAACATGAGAATGATTGTGAGCCAACTATTTATTAATGTGTAGCAATATATGTGAGGACAGCTTTAAAAATATAAAATGTATTTTTTTACTTTCACCCATAGAATATTATTTACGACATATCATTCTAACAAAAACTATAATTAACTCCAAAAATGAGAAATATAAATAATATATTGAAATGTGAGTTTAAATACTGAACTTTAAACTATTTTATGTTACTATGAATTATTTGTGAAGTGTTTAATTTAACAGAAATTCTTAAACAAGTCAAATGATAATATTATTTTATTTCATCATTATAAAGATGTTCTTGTTTGATGCTAAGATGGCCAAATATTAGCATATATAAGAATAACTGGATTTATAATATTCACTATGAAGTTTATGTTAACCATAATGAAATATTAAATTTCATAGTTGAGTCTTATTAATACCAGGGTTCTGGAGGATATTCCTTCCAATACAGAGCAATGTTAAGCAGAGAGGAACAGTGGGCGTGGTATACGTATAATATTTCAATGCTTGGGCGGAATAGCAAGGTTTTGGGTGATTAATACTATTTACTAAAGTTGTATGAATTGTTTGAAATATATACAAAACTTTACATTTTACAAACATTTTAGTTTAAATTTCAATCATTGTTAACACTTCAGTAGTAACACAAAAATATTACAGTTAAGGCAATGTAGAGAAATTTTTATCCCAATAGGAAACAATAGTGTTTTTTGAGTTGCGTGAACTGTACATCAGTTGTAAATCATCACTTGTAAGGTGAACCTACCCAAAGGGATTTTCACTCAAATAAAATTTTTATTATTATAGACATTTATTAATAGTAATTCGAGGTATACCTAAAATCTAGACTATGAAAATGTGATAATTTTAAGGCCCGATCCAAGCCCGACAGATTTGAGCCCGATCCCGACAAAAGCCCGATAAAATTAATTATTCAAAGCCAGACTAGGCTCGATTTTACATAAAAAATTTTTTAATCGCAAAATCAAATTCTGATTAAAATTTTTATCTATCTAACTTGGTTATAATTATATTTCATTTGTGCTAATTTGTAAATAATGATTAGTTTTAATAATATTCTATTATTTTTTTTAATTTTTGTGTATTTTAATAATGTTTACTTTAATATTTTGCCCAAAATTTAAATTTTCACTCTTTTTATTTTTTGGTACAAAAGCCCGGCCCGATACAGTTTTTTAACTTGAGGCCCGAGCCCTACAAAGCAGACAGAAATCGTCGGGCCCGAAAAATAGGGGGCCCATTTCATAGTCTACTAAAACCATAGGAAAATTCCCTAAACAGTTAAAAAGTTATTTGCATGCAAAGTGTCGTTGGGTTGAAATTATACTGGTTTTTTGCTGATGTGTTAAATAAGAACTGCCATATTCAATTGAATGAGCTCACACAATAGTGTTATAAGAACGAGAGAACTCATAAAGCTTAATTTTTTCATGCATTTTAAATTAAATAAACGCTTACTAATTAGATAACCGATTTTAAGAATGAAGGTTTATTAATAAATTTTCAACTGAATTTCTGAAATTCAATGGAAATCTAAATTTTTAATACTTTCATTAAAGGATGATTATTGTTTTTCAAAGCATTTAAGATGAAATAGCCAAGTATATTAACTTTTTAGTTTCAGCTTATCTAAGTATTTCGTGGATAAGACTCAAAATATAGCGTTTTATTGCAATTTACGAAATTATAAATTAGAATAATTTCCATATAATTTACAATGAATGTGATTAAAGTACCACTTTTTGTTTTGATATTTTTTCACCTTGAATTAGATATTAGAATTTATAAGTTATAACTCTTAATAAAACATACCGTCTATAATTTTTCTTAAGTTAGAACATTAGGACAATGTCTGCTGATTTTTACACTCTTTTAGTCGCAATAAAGTAAAAATATTAAATACATTTCTGTTCTGTATTGGTTGGAAATATTACCACCGTTAATAAAAACATTAGCTGTTCGGTATTGAATAAAGATTAAAAACTAAAATCTCTTTTGTAATACAAGAAAACAGGTCACGAGTTTAGCAACGACAAACAAACGGACTGACAAACGGACAAACAGGTTGCACAGAATGACTGCATATCCAAGACCAATATATCTGAATTTTACGTCCAAATAAAAAATTCAATAAAGATGCCTATTTGGGCATTGAGAACACACCGAAAGATATATCCATTGTCAAATCCAGAGGCTCGATTTTTAAAATATTGTAAACCAAAATAGTTTTATGCTATTTATTTAAACTCATAATAAGTGTGAAGAATAATATAAATTTAGCGTAAAATAGAAATACTTCATGATTAGTAAATATGAGCGTTTCATAACAAGTAAATCCAATTTTAGGTCCACATAGTCGAGAGAGTAATACATTAATTTTAAATTTTAAAACTTTATGAAGTTTTGCTAAGTTTCTAATAAATATAGAATTAAGTGCAGTATAAGGTGAATGAGCAACCGCTGAAATAGAAGATAGACTCTGAAAACCGTATAAAATAGTAAATATTCATTAATTATAACAACAATCAAGAATATTAAGTAATAAAGAAAGTTTGGACTCTTCATTGTTATCATCAAAACTAAACAAACATTAACCAAACATATAGCGTAATAATAAATAACGAGCCAATGTAATTTAAATAATTTGTCAAAAATATCCACACTCCGACAACATTCAATGTGTTGTCCAATGAGCTGCTGAATAAATTTTAAATTTCCTAAAAAGATGAAAATAATACGAAGAAATTATTTCATCAATTCATCAAATACTATTAAAACAATAAACCTTTAAAGAGTAATTTGATTTCATCGTTGATTTGCTGAAACTTATATTTAATAAAGATAATAATAATACATGCAAGTGTTATGAAGAAGTGAATTGTTAGGAAAAAGTAAATAAATGCAATGCAATCAACGATGTATGAAATTGATAATATTGTTAACGAATAATTGATTGTTGAAAATATGTACGAATTAACAATTGCGTAAAAGAATATTATGATGAATACTATGGCACACAACTTGTATAACTGTATTATCGGTGACTTAAATACGATTGTAAGCGATTTGCAAAAATTAACATATTTTTTCAAATACTTTCCTTTCAGTACAGAATGAGCAGTTAAATTTTTAATTTCATCAAATGTTTCCCTAATTAATAAGTAGTTCGCAACTATCTTTCGGTCGATAGTCAAAAACTGGATTCTGATTAAAAATGTGGTAAAAAATGCGATACCATTATAACTCGTTTTCCCATTTAGATAATCCAACAGTGATTTTGATCCATGAATATAACAACAACTACTAAATTTATCGAACGAATTAATGTCCGAATTATAATTTGCTATGAAAACCCAATTGTTTTTGCGATAATATCTCATATTAAATTTATTAAAGGATATTAGTCTTAATGGCATATCTGATTTTAACAACAAATTTGTGAAAATATTTTATAGAAGTTTGAACACTTTTGAAGTTTTTCTTTTACTCACATATAATATGAGATCTCTCTAAAATAATCTCCTATAATTTCTCATTTAAAATAAATTCCAATCCATTTAGTAAGTTGTAATATCTTAAGTTTAGCGTTTTTTTAGTTTATATAAAAAATCAATTTATCCCATTAAAAGATGACAATTTCATAATTTTTTGAAACATTTAACATTAATATATTCTTCTATTTTTATTCAAATGATTTGGTTTATTATTTGAGCCACAATTATAAATATTTAATACATTTGGATGATTAATGATGGAATTGTAGAAATTAAAGTAATCACGAATAGCAATAAAATATTTATGAAATGTTGGATATGTTTATAAATGATATGCATTATATAGAAATATATTTAATGCAAATTTAGAAATATAATGCATTGATTGTTAATAATTCTTAACGCTAATCAATAATACTAATTGTGAACTTTTAAAACAAAATTCGTATTTAATACTAAACTAGTGCTACTTTTAAACTTTAAAGTTGCAAACTAAGGCAACAGTTTAGATTGGATTTATTTCAATAGTCTATAAAGGTATTTATTTCACAATGTATAATAGTATATAAAACTTAGCTTATAATTAATTAGATTATTAAGTTCTTTGTATTTCATTCAAAGAAAAGAATAGTATAGTAGTGATAGAAATACTGATAAACCAATTCTATATAAATGACTTGTTGCTGATTCGATAATTAAATTTTATGGTATAATTTTTTTGGCATCAATATACATGTTTAAAACAAATCTGAACTAAATTTTAAAACTTTTGAATTAAGTTATGGGAATTAAAACATGTTTCAAATTTTCATATTTCATAGTATAATTTATTTTCATAATATGATTAATTTTTATTGATTATATATTAAATGCATAAAACATTATTAATACAGATATATAAAAGATAAATTCATAGTAATATAAAAACAAGATTGATTATTCATAAAGAGTTCTTTCTAATACTAATGTGATGAAAATTATGTTGGCATATACATTAAATCATATGATACTTCAATGGCGTTTAACAAACTATGATTATTTAATCTTGTTGTTTCTTTATTGGTCGCACTTTTTGAAATAATATCATTTAATTATTTTTATAAGATAAAAAGTTAATGCAACAGATTAATGATATGTTAAAATTTAAAAGAACACGGTCTGGCTTTGTAAAGTTAGTTTCTGTTAGCATATGGTCGCTCGTTCTCTCCGTTCGCTCCCAACCATTAGTTTATATTATTTTTATTAAAGGTATTTGCTTTTAATTTCGGAAGCATCTACAAATAAGATTTTTGGCTGTTTTTGCTCAATTTAAATCATTATTGTTCTAATTATAACTATAAAAATGGAATATCCCGTTCATAATTTTGGATATATTATCTCGATTTTGGCCATAATTGTACTTAAGGGTACTCTAAACGGAATATCCCACTTTAAAAATCCTGGAATAACCCACCATTTGTGCCTAATAATAACTTAATTCCAGATTGATACCGGTAGATGCCACTGAAAAAACTGGATTTTCCCAATTGTCCCTTTAGGTGGGCATTTTTGTAATGTCTAAGTAATGCCCGTTTTAACACTATAATTTACCCATTTGAACCTTAAAATATCTTTATTAACATAATAAATCAGTTTAAATCCCTTATTTAACCTAAGAGTGCCGACAGACAAACGGTGTCAGAAGGGAAGACGGACGGACGGACGCACATAGTCAACTCCAAATATCTGTCTTGAAAGTCAGATAAATAGGGTAACTTATGCTTGTTTAATCTGGTCATTTCTTTATTAAAACTTTAAACAAAATATAAATTACAATATATCTTAATAGAATATTGTATAAATATTCATTAAATTTACAATTAGTGTTATAAATGAATGTTGCTTTAATATTCTGTACGGCAATGTTTACGGAAACTCAATGCTGCATTTTTTACTTGTCTTTTTCCACAACAATAAAGCTAATAAAGATACTATGTATTATATAATTTTACTATTGGCGTAACGCTTTTGTTGTTATGTTATTGAAATACAACCCTTATGTTATGCGCACAAATCATTTAATCGGCAACTATATTTAAATTAAATTAATAGTTGCATAATTTTTTCAAATATATACACAATAGAGTACTGCATGAAACAAAGTGTTATTAAAGTTAGCTCAACTGCAAAATGTTTACAGATCACACAAACATAATAATAGTGACTAGAGCTGAATGTGGATCTGTGTGTGTTACAATAGATGTAGATTTTGCAATTGATGCTGGAAGGAAATGTTTGATTTATGCGGGTGTCTAGTCTATCAATCTTTGCTATGAATAGTTCCGATATGTGAATTAAAAAAAAGCATCAATATGACTGGCTCCCGAAATTTTCGTTGAAAATGGAATTTAAATTGCAAAAACATAAACTCGATTTTTTAGTAGCATTCACTTATCGTTACATATCTCTTTAGTAATCTAATAAATAAGTGAAATAAATCCTTTAATCATTAAAAAAATTAAAAGTATTTAACTGACTATAAACTTGTTCACTAATGGAAAAACAGCAGAATCATAAAAGTGAAAGTGGTCATCGAAAAAAGAAACTTCATGGAACCAATTACGAACAGCACTCACTTCCAAGTCTCTACTAGTGCATTATGATTCATCATCACTTTAAGTCGTTGATTGCAATGCCTGCGGTTATGGTATAAGCTGTGCTTTAAGTCATCAAGTTCCAAATGGTGAGATAAAACCCATAGCGTTTGCTTACAAAACATAATCTTCAACCGAACGAAATTAATCGATAAGTGATAGAGAAGCTTTGGCGATAATTTTTGGAGTAAAGAAGTTCCATAAATATTTGTTTGGTCGTATATTCAATTTAGTTACTGATCACAAACCTTAACTCATGGTTTTGTGTCCAAAAGAACATATATTTGGGTCCATTTCGGCATTTCGTTTGCATTGATGGGCAACGCTTCTTCAATCATACAATTTTTCGATTTTCTTAAGCCCAACGATACAAAACGAAATCATCGACTATTTAACACCATTTCCTCTTCCTGTTCTCAACGATCCATGCCTCACAAATGATTAATTGGAATCTATTTCTAAAATTGCATTCATCGAAGATATTGATAAATGCCCTATTACTTACAAATAAATTCACCAAGAAATGAAAAAAGACAAAAACTAATCGATATCATTAAACATATTCAGACAGGATGGACATCTGATAAATGTCCGAAAACATCAATACCGCCATATTACTTACATAGACGTGAATTATTCTATGTCTATGGATGCATTCTTCTTGGTCTTCGGTTTGTGGTTCCATGTTCACTTCGCAAACAAAATCTGAATTTAGTTCACGAATCTCATACAGAGATAGTCCGAATTAAGTTTATCGCTAGAAGCTACAATAGGTGGCCTAACATTGATACTACGGTGGAGGAAGTGACGAAAGCATGTACAAAGTGCGAGGAAGTTAAAGCGTCTCCTCCTAAAGCCTCCATACAACCATGGTCATATCCTGAGCGTCCTTGGCAAAGAATTCATAATGATCTTTGCGCACCAATGTTTGGAAAAATCTGGTTAGTCGTCGTCGACGCTTATTCAAAATGGATGGAAGTGGTTTACTTCGCATCAATGCCAAATGCCGATCAAGTCGTTCATTCACTCCTATCAATATTTTCTCGACTTGGATAACACGAAGAAATAGTTAGCGATAATGGCAGACAATTCACATAATCACTATTTTCAACTTTCTGCGGCGAACGAGGGATATTACCTCGATTCACAGCACCATATCATCCAGCCTCGAATGGTTAATCTGAACGTTTCGTGCTATGATTTAAAGATGATTTGAAACCATTTTTTTAAATGTTAAGGACTGGGAGTAAGCTGTACTCAATTTCTTATTTACTCATCGAACTACTCCTAACACAACAACTGGTAAAACTCCATCAGAGTTACTATTAGGTCGCAATCTAAGGACTAAATAGAACTTATTGCGATCTTCACAACGATCCAACGTTAGCAAAACGCAGCTAAGGCAAAGCAATGGCAATACTGAACAAAGTGAAAGCTTTATGGTAGGCGATCCGGTTTGAGTTCGAAGTAACAACCTCACAACTAATAATTGGATTGTAGGTTCTATTAAAGAAGTTCTCGGCCCACGAAATTACATGATTATTACAGCGCTAGGAATATGGAAACGTCATATAAACCAGATTCGTAACAGGATAAGAGACGGATAGAACAGGATATCTCCTAAACCTGAAGCATCTAATCCTACTACACCTGCTCATTCAGAATCAAGTGAAAATTTATACGAAGAAACAATTGATGCATCGGTAGAATCTGAAGATTACTCAACTGACGATTTGACCGAACAGAATTCAGAGTATACACTGGATTTAACTGAATTTGCTCCAGTTCAACGTAAAAGCACCCGACATACTTGTCCACCAGATCCATATGATTCTTTATCGTATAAGTTCATATCTGCGGTGAAGGAAATGCAGTGTTTGTGATATTACTCACTACACTTTTACTCATATTAACTCATAATATTTTTTCTAGTAGTTGATAACTACTATTTGTTCAATTATATATATACTATTAATAATAATCAATGCTTGTTTTCTCACATGTATATTATTCTCACTTCATAAGTAGACTTTATAGTGTAAATATTAAACGCTTTTCAAGTTCAATTCAGTCTATTTTTTCTTTGTTAAGTTATTCCTATACTTAACATTGTTTTCACTCGCGTGTCTCTTGGCAGTCATCTGAGGACCTCGTGAGGTCTCGTGGTTCTTTGGCTTGAATCAATTCATTCTTCTACAGTATTATTACAATACTAAACTAATTGTGGTGGAGGAATTCATTACAAGGAGAGATTAAAGAATGCAACGACATATAATAGCAATTATATCGGTTTTCCATTTTGAAAATAATTTAGATGTCAGTGTAATTTTCTACAAACTATTAGTTATAAACTTATTGGGTTGTGTGTACTTTCCCGGAAGTATTGTTAGCCCGTTTTACTAATAATACTAATGTAATTTAAGTTTTATTATAACAAAAATACAGTTAAATCGACATTTCATACGCGAAAAATTAAATAATTATTCAAATGATTAAAATGGATAATTTAATTCAAAAAAAAATTATACAAACAAACTTAAACATAACCTAACCTATCATAACCTATCCAAACCTAACCAAAAACTTACCGAAACAA
>JAQIXJ010004104.1:0-11376 GCA_034700185.1 Phthiracarus laevigatus | reverse complement strand
TTCAACTGGCAAGTGAGAGAGGATTGAACTTAATAATTTATTCGCTCTGTTTAAACAGTAAATACAAGAAGTATTTTGTTCTGACTGCAAATTTCAGATATATGGATTTGACTAATGTCTGTCCGTCTGTCTGATCAATCTCTTATGTTAATAAAGGGATTTTGATCTTTACATTAATAAAGGGATTTTGACCTATTATGTTAATTAAGGGATTTTAAGGTCAAAATGGACAAAATTTGGTCAAAAATACAATAAGGTATGCTCAAAATTGGCATTAAAGGGTTCAAAAATCGACAAAATTTTGTCAAAAAAAAACAAGAATTTGATAAAAAAAAGCCAAAATTTAGGTTAATAATTGAGTGGAATATACCTATTTTTGTTGAAAAAATAGCAAAATTCAGGCTCAAAATAACAAAAAATTAAGGCAAAAATCACCAAATGTAGGAATAAAATTTGAGCGGCATATTCCGGTACAAATAGTGATTTTCAGACTCAAAATGGTAAAAAATTACCTAAAAAAATTACTGGCCGAAATGGGCAAATCTACACCAAAATGACAAAAATTTGATTAATATATTAAGTGGCACATTCCGCTATTTGCATTAAATATTTGGATTTTTAATCTCAAAAGGGTCGCAAAATCAAGTCAAAATCAAGGGGATACTTTGCAAAATGTCTAAACTTAATGTGGCATATGCCACTAGTAAGCCTTTGTTCTCAAACTTTATTTTGACTTTTTATTTAATTAAATTTGAGTTTTAAGCCAATGTTGACATTGAAAAATATTAAGATTACAGTAAAATAATTTTTTTCCAATTTTCAAAATTTTTTATTCGATTAAAGTTATCAAATCAACGTGATATCATTCTTCAGTTATTCAGCTTTTGGAATATATTTTAAACAAACAATAAACAAATAATTTAATTTAAACGCAAAATAATGCTTATAAAAAACTGTTTTTAGAAGAAATTTTAATTTTGAATCAAATAATTCAGGTAATAATCTGAATTAAGAGCAATTTGAAAGGGTAAATAATTTTAAAAACGGCGGTCATTACCTCTCACCACCTGTCTTATAACTGGTAGTGAACATTTCTATATATACCTTATTATCATGATTTGAATTAATTAAAAATAACTTCATTGTCATTCTTAATTCAAAATGAATAAGCGATCGATATTACTAATACCATAAGTCTATCCCAGATTATTCCCTCAGATTCTTAGAAATACTAATTCAAGTTTAAGAGCCAGATACAAACACATGCAGAACACCAAATATGGATTAATCTAATATGGCTCAAGGTATACAGATGTAGATGACTAGTTAAGAAATTCATCGTAATATTATGAAACAACTTTATATGGATTTCCTTCACATTTCATGCAAATTATGGCTTCTAATTCAAAAATCTATTTAACTTAAAATAAAGAAAACACATACCAAGTCCAACATTTGTTTTTTCTTGGTTTAAAATTAATGTCAATAAGGAATAAGTTTATGGTTCTAATTACAACGTTTATCAGATATAGTTACCAACTCTATTATTGCCAAATCAGTTCGAGAGAGAGAGAGAGAGAGAGAGAGAGAGAGAGAGAGAGAGACTAAATACTAAAACTATAACTCATTTTCAGATTTATATAAATCAAGATTAAAGATTTAATTTCGCATATAATAAATAAAAAGATAACTAGTAATACTGTGTATGTGGTTTCTTTTTGCATTAATACCTTTACACATATTGGCGTACGAACTATTTTTTTTAAATCTATCCGGTAAAAAATAAACACAAAAAACTAAACTCACATTTACTGGATAAAATGAGAAAATAATAAAAATAATATCTGCGTATAACTAGCAAATCGAGACTAAACAACACACAATTAGTAATAAAAAATAATTTTTCTGCTGTTTATTAGGCGGTGAAGTAACAGAAAAGAGAGAAGAAAGGGATTAACAAGTAGAAATTCGCTTTATTTAGGCACTTTAAACAATTTATAAAATCATTTTGGTTTAAAACATTTAAAATGACACGTTGTTTACAGTTTTGTTGTACACATCTGTAATTATTTAATGTAAATCCATATCCTATAAAAAGAAGGACTTTCCTGAATTTGAAGATTCTAGTTATTAGTTTCGTCGATTTACTCTTTTTTTCAATGATGGTTCCACAAAATTTTTTCTTCATGTGCTTTTTAAGCTCCACTATTACTCTTGCCTAATGTGAGCACCACTTCGATAATTCCGCGAAAAGTCTCGCTAAACCTGAACGATGATAGAAAAATGAAGAAAAAAATGTTTTCTTTTGGCGATAAAATTTAAAGTCACAAATTGTATTATTATTATTGAATAATATTTCTGTGATTATTAATTTCGTTTTTAATACCAATACTCTGTTATGAGAAGTAATTTCTGAGATCGTGATATCATACGTGTCCTGTTGTTTCTGTGTCTGAGTTATAATAAAATAAAATAATTTCTTTAGACCTTAATTAATGGTATAGCAAAAATTGGATAAACTTTTGGTTATTAAACGTTACGAATTTTTGCTGTGTTTACTCTGTATATTAGCTTAATGTTCCTTAATAGATAAAAAAGTCCGTTGTCTAACTTTTTTGATGCATACAACTTAATTTATCTGTACAAGAAAATCGCGTTTTAATTCTAAAATCATTATAATTTAATTAAAATTCAAAAACCTTTTAAAAAGTAAGTTTTAGATTCAAATCAGTGCAATCAATAATTAATTATATTGTGTACTAATCCCTGTCCCTCTATTTCCCCCGCTTTTTCTCTCCCTCTTTTCTCCATCCTGCACTCCACTGAATTATGATTTACAATATATAAATATGAAATATTTTATATTTCAGTCAATTATATAAACTATTTAATAAGAACATTACAAACATCTAGAATAAAGTGTTTGGTTTAACAAGCATTCTGGCACTATTATTATCCCATATAAGGAACGATTTTTTATTGAACGCAAATTAGCTTAATGTTCCTTAATAGATAAAAAAGTCCGTTGTCTCACTTTTTTGATGCATACAACTTAATTTATCTGTACAAGAAAAACCGCGTTTTAATCCTAAAATCTTTATAATTTAATTAAAATTCAAATAGATTTTTAAAAGTAAATTTTAGATTCAAATCAGTGTAATCTATAATTTATTATAAGGTGTACTAATCCCTGTCCCTCTCTTTCCCCTGCTTTTTTTCTCCCTCTTTTCTTCATCCTGTACTAAACTGAATTAAGATTTACAATATATATATATGAAATATTTTATATTTCAGTCTATTATATAAACTAGTTATTTAACAAGAATATTACAAACATCTTCAATAAAGTGTTTGGTTTAACGAGCATTCTGGCACTATTATTATCCAATATAAGTAACGATTAGTTATTGAACGCAAATTTATCCCCTCGACACTTACATAATTGGATTCATCCTAAAGTGAGGAGTGCAAGTAGGCGTATATTGAGATGATGGTAAGTCCCTTATTCAGGGAAAAACTTTAATAAACTCTTCCGACACCTATATTATTCAAATCAGCTCAAAATCCGTTTTAAATGAGGGTTTTCTCGAGAGAGCAACCTTCTCTTTGGAACGTGTTGGGCCCTTGATGGGCGGGTAAATTAGAACAGGGCATATTGGGCCGGCCTATGCATCTAGAGTCCTAGCCGGTCAATTGTAGGTCCTGGGCTATTCTGGTGGAAATACCCTTAGACACATATTATTGAAATGAGCTAACAGAGCTTAGTATAATGAGGGGTGACTATGTGGGATGTGCAAATAAGTTCAAGTATTGGCTGCAACCGTTATCTAAGAAACAGAACTTTTAAGTCTTTGCAGATATTTTGAGTTGAGAATACTCCTAATCAATTTTTTTTAAATGTGAAACATATACGAGCACCGAAGGTATGCCCAATTTCTAGTATTTTACAATTAAGATCAAGATATCTACTTATTGAATTCTCATTTTTAATTGAGCTCAGTTAAATGAGGGGGCAATCGATGTGGTGGGCAAATAGGTTTTTAGTACAGGTTGAAGCAGTTATATGGTAAACAGTTCTTCTAAGTCTTTGCAGATAAACATCTTTTGAAGAATCCTAATTCATTTTATCAAAACGTTCGCCACATAACGCCCACAGAAAGTGAGCTTAATTTCTAGTAATTTTATAGTTAGAGAAAGATTCCCATAAAATTTTCTCGTTTCGATTTTTTCTTGAAGCGAAGACGATCTTTTTGGTCAAATTAGATTTTATACAAAAAACAAGAACGACTTATTTATTGACAGCTCACTTTTTTTATATTAAGATTAATGCAAAATTATGTGTCAAATATAATAGTTTCTAAGCTAAGATGGAAAAATGCAAAATTCCATAAGAAATATAAGAAATCTCTTTATTAATAAAGTCTTCGAACTCAGGGACGGACATAGTCAAAACCATAAGCTAGCCTTTTTTTTAAAAAGTGAGCTAAAAATATATGAAACGCCTAAAGTTCACCAAAAATCAATTGACATTAGTGCATTAAAAGTTGGAAAATTTGATAACTTAAAACTGATTACGAAATCAAACCATTACCGAATATAATAACCGAACGCAGAGAAGTCATAAAAGTTTGCGTTGTATCCAACAATTATTATACCCTACACTACACATGTGACCAATAAAACGCAGTTGTATGCCATAATTAAGTTTTCAATATCATGCGTTATTATTTTCTGTATGTTATGGCTGAATATACCGAAGCGAATTTATTGCCACACACAAACATTTTTTCCGTCACAGACTCTTCGTCTCAACAGTTGTCTTGTTTCCCATTCTTATAGTTTTGTTGATTTTGTTTTCCTCTTTGTATTTTCCTATTTTATTTTGTATTTTATTCTTACGCTATAGTATTTTTCTGTTTTCGATGCTGCTTTTTATATCATTAATTTATCGTAGAGTTTTATACTGCAGTCCTTTAACGACGAGGACTTAGTGTTTCAGGATTTTGAGTGAAAACTAGTTTTCACTACTTTATACTAAGCAAAAGCGCACAAAATCACTAATTTTGAAAACAAGTTTGTAGCGCGTAAACAAGCAAACACTACATCAACTATTGTTTTATACTATTATTAATTTAGAATAGTTAATAAACACAGTTAGTTTAAATAAAGTTTTATAAACATGAGTTTTAAAAAAAGTAGTGAACATAATGTTATTGGTTTGTGTGATAGTAAAAAATGTAAATTAAAGTGTCATCAAACTATTAATTTAAGTGAACAAAACAACATAAACAATTATTTTTGGAACTTAAACTATGAAAATAAAAGGTTATTTGTGCTGCAAAATACAAAAGAAAAATTAATTAACTCGAAAATCATTTACGAATGCTATTTAAATAATAAAACAGTGTGCACCAAGACATTTCTATCAACATTAGGTTTTAAAAACAGTAAGTTTATTAGAAATGTTTACAACTTTATTAAAAATAAAAATATTAACTTAGAAGATATATATAAAAATACAAAATTACTAAATTATAGTCAAAACAACAATAATAACAGCAAAAAACATTCAAACGACTTTAAAAACAAAATAATAACATTTATTAATAATTTTAAACCTAGTACTTCACATTACAATTTTGCAAATACTCCTTATCGATTATATATTGAAAATGAAAGTTCAATATCATTATACGAAAAATTTGCAAAATTAAATTTATTTGAACCAAAGTTTTCATTTAAAAAATACAGCGTTTTATCATCAATAAATAAAAATATAGAATCATGTAACTATGATTATTTTTACAAAATAATTAAAGAAATGAATATTTCATTTAAAGTCAACAAAAATGATAAATGTAGTGTTTGTGTTGGGCATAATTTGCATGTTTCAAGTGACATAATATGTAATAATTGTAACTTATGCTTTGATTACATAAAACATAAAAACAATGCAAAATTTGCAAGACGTAAGTCCATAAATGATTCTAAACAGCAAGACATTGATCCATATTTATTAGTTGTTTCAATGGATTTGCAAAAAACGCTACAGTTTCCTAAGTTAAAAGCAGAACCTTTTGCTGAAAAATTATGTTTTTATAATGAAACTTATGCTCAACTTGGGAATAACGGTAAATCTATTTGTTTTGTTGCACACGATGCAGAAATTGATAAAAAAGCGAACACTATGTGCAACTTTTTTTTACAATTTTTAAAATCAGAAGTATGCTTAATTATTAAAAATTTAATTATTAAGTGTGATAACTGCACTGCTCAAAACAAGTGTTGGATTTTCTTTTCGAATATAATACTTTTTATTAATGACAAATATATATTATTAGAAACTATTACACTTGATTTTTATGAAAAGGGTCATACTTTTCAAGCTGCCGATAGTGTACACGCTAACATCGCCATTAAACTTAAAAACACGGACAATGTTTACAATTTTTATCATTTATGTGACTTAATTGAATCATCGCGAACTAATTTATGTGTTAAAAAAGTTACATATAATGAAATTTATTTGTTTACCGATAACACAATATGCAAAAAACCTTTTTATATTACTAATTTAAAATCTTGGCAGTTTAATAAAGGTACAATAAGGATGTTTAGCAAATTTGATTATCAACAAAGTTATTTAGAGTTCTATATTTTAAAGAAAAAATCAAAAAATCACATTTTAAATTGTTTAAAAAATAATATTTCTACATTAGAAAACTCAAAAAAACAATTAGAGCCGATTGGAATAAATATATTAAAACTTGAATCATTATATAAAACTTTTAATGTAATTCCAGCTGATTATCAAGACTTTTATAGATTGTTAAAAACAAATATGTAATAAAGTGTTGACTATTTTAAATAAAGCGCTCAACCATCAGTGAATTTTCGTTCTACTTTTTTCAGTCACTTTAACTCTAAGGCCTCGTCGTGAAAGGACTGCAGTATAGCAAATGTCAAGTTGAAATTTCATCTATTTTTTGTTGCTTTGTTTTTTAAGATAGAAAATCCATTAAAAAGTACACTTCATCGCTCTGCGAGATGTAATACAAAATAAATAAAATTCTTATTATAAGCTTACCAATAGCTATTAAAGCAATTTCGTGTGCGAGACACAAATTAATGACAAATTATCTTTGCTTTAATAAAGCAAAGCTTTATACGCATTTTTATTTTAGTAAACTATTCAATTTGATAAGGTTTCTCGATAGGAATAACGCAAATTAATTATATAAATGTATCTTTAAAAGTTGGAGTTTATTCGGCGGAAAATAAGCAAAATACTTTTATTATATATATGAAAACTATCAAAATGAAGATAAGGAAACATTATTTAGCTCAGAACGCGAGTTAGAGTTTTAAAAAATACAAATCTTTTTTATAAGAGAAATCAATGGCTTAAATGAACACGAGAGCGTAAATAATTGACTTTTAAGATAAGAAATCGAAGTTTGCAAAAAACCTACGAATCTTCTCCCGAATATAATCACCCTTTAAAAAATATATGAGTTGTGATCTCAATTAGCGCTGTTCTTCTTTTTGTTAAGTCATGAGTGATGTTGTAAGAAATAAATAGAGAGCTAGTTTTATCAAAAAAGAAACTTTGATTCTCTCTCTCCTTCCCTTCCTCTCTCATATATCCACTCTCCCATAACGATATAATGAAAATAACTATTCTGCCGATGATTAATATTGGGAATGAATTGAATGCATCGTAGATCGTAGTTAACGAGATATATACTTAGTGAGATATCGGATAGAGAACACAAGTAAAAAGTAAGCGAGTGAGTGAGGGAGAGAAAGAAAGTGAGACAACAAAAAAAAATAATAGGGACAATATTAATAGTAAACGAATTGAAGTTACAATAGGATTGCGAGATGAATATGTAGGGATAAAAGAGTGTGACAGAGAATGAAACGGAACCAATCAATTCAATGTAATTTTGTTGTCGCGTCCAATAAATATTAGGTTAATATTGTATTTTGTATGTGATTGCTTCCGCTCTTTAATTCAAATAAGTTTTTTATTTTTTCGTTTTTGACAAATAATTAGTAAAATAATTTTTATTAAATTTATGACCTTAAAGTAAACAAAGTTTTCTAATTAAATAGAGATTATTCATTTTTTATTGAAACAAAAGTTTAATTTTAAGGGATTTTAAGCTAAAAATTTATTAAATTACTTTTCCATAAATAAATTATTATAATAATTTTTTAGCTCACTTTTTTAAAAAAGGAGAGCTTATAGATTTGACAATGTCTGTCCGTCCGTCCGTCCGTCTGTCCGTACGTTCGCAGTACTCTATTAAAAAAAATCAAAAAAATCAAAAAAAAATTCAAAAAATCAAAAAAATCAAAAAAAAATTCAAAAAATCAAAAAAATCATAAAAATCATAAAAATCAATAAAATCAAAAAATTCAAAAAAAAATTGATAAAAATTAAAAAAAATCAACAAAATTGAAAAGAGGTCTACACACAGACAGATACACATACGGACATGTCAAATCCAATAGCTCGACTTTTTCAAAGTGAGCTAAAAAACACATAGCCATTAAGTTTCATAATTTCATTCACAAGGTATGATCATAATCTTGAAGCTTTATAAGCAACTGTTACCCTTATACCACCACTTTGGTACCTTAAAACCACGTGTTGATCCAATCCACTCACTAGATAGGAAAGAACAATGATTGTGGATTTGAAATCGGTTGAAAGCAAGATTCCAGTATGATAAAGTCATTGTATTCTGAAGCGGTTCCACTCATGAAGGTTCTTAAGCTTCTCATACCATTATGCCACCTGTCGAGAACAAACACTTTACTGATTTGTGGTCACGGACTATACGTTTTTCACAATTGATACTAACATCTTTAGCACATATCCATTAAATAGCCAGTGGCAGTATGTGTTTCTGACCTCGAAGGTTCTTTGTCCATCAATTTACCTTAAAACCACGAGTTAAAGCAATCCACTTACCAAACCCAAAAGAACAATGGTTGAGGAATAGAAATCAGTTAAACTCAAGCTGACAGTTTTATATGGTCAAGTTAAACGAAAACGGTTACAATCTTGAAGATTCTTATGAATCTGTTACCATTATGCAACCAGTTTGAATAGAACACAATCATGATTTGTGGTAATGGTCATATTGTTGTCCAATCTAGTAACTAACAACTATGGCACATATCGGCTAAGTAGCTATTGGCGATAAGTGTTTTTGACCTTGAAGGTTCTTTGTCCATCATGGTACCTTAAAACCACAAGATGTAGAAATCCACTTATCAAACACAAAAGAACAATGGTAGAAGATTAGGAATCAGTTAAAATCTAGCTGACAGTTTTTTATGTTCAAAATAAAAACGGTTCAGTTATGAAGTTTCTTATAAATCTATTACCAATAAGCCACTTGACTCTCAGTACTCATTTATGGTTAGTAACAATATTTAGTCCATATTAGATAAAAACATCTTTGGCAGATAAACCCAAAGTAGAGAGTTTTCGTTATTTAATGCATCTCATTGTATTTAAAACTGCTGTACAATTGTTATTCTTATTCCTCAACTTAATAAAACTTAAAGCAATACTTTAATACGATAATAGATAATCTTTGTTTTAATTTTAATAAAGTCATAGTTTCTTTAGAACCCACTTAAGTATTCAAAGCTAAAAAATAATTAGAAATCATATGTAATATTATAAACAAACACATTAATATTATTGTAGGGGTCTAATAAATGTTTAATTATTAAACTAACAATTGAAAATAAGCTAAATACAAAAATTTAGTATTTTATAATTTATATTTTTGTTCTCTACAAACTAAATTTATTCTGAATTGTCAATTATCACATTAATAATAATTTTAACCATGGATTCCGATAATCTTTCTAAAAAAGAATTAAGAAATTTAAAAGCTAAAGAACGAATGAAAAGAAATCGTGAAAATCCGGAATTTAAACTTAATGAAAATCAAAGAAAACGAGATATGAATAGAATTAAACGAAATAATACTAGTTTTAGACTAAATTAACAACAACGGAACTCCTATTTACGTAGTCAAGCTCGACTTGACGAAGAAAAACGCTTACAAGAGCAGCATCGAGATGCTGAATCACACAAGTTGTACAGGATTAATGAGAAACGACGCTCTTTAGAACAACAGCGAAACACAGAATTGCATAAACAAGCTAGACTTGATGAAGAACGGCGTAAACAAGAACAACTACGAAATACTGAATTGCACAGACAAGCAAGACTTGATATTGAACGACGTACACAAGAACAACTGCGAAATACCGAATTACATAGACAATCTCGGCTTGACGAAGAAAGGCGATTATTAGAACAACAAAGGAACACCGAATCGCGGAGAGATGTTAGATTAAACGAAAAAATACGCTGTATAGAACAAGTCAAAAACTCAGAATCAAGAAAAGTTATAAGACAAAACTTAAAACGCCGTCAAATTGAAAGGGATGATGATCGAATTGCTAAAAAACTTTCTCGTATGAATATAAAAGAAAATTTAACTATAGAAGATTTATGTACTGAGTATGAAATGAATATCAAGAAAGGTCCAACCGTTATATGCAAATTTTGTAGTGGCCTGTTTTTTGAGACATCAGTGCGTTCATTTAGTCTTACAACACTACTGAAGAAAGGAGTAAACAAAAACTTTTTGGAGACAGTTTGTGATTTATCAGACAGATTAAACTTTTGTATAAGTTGTAGTAGAGACATAATGATGTGTAAAGTACCTACGCTTTCAAAAGTTAATGGTTTAATGTTTCCAGATATACCACCTGTTTTACAAAGTATGACTGAAGTTGAGACTAGATTAGTATCTCCGCGACTTCCTTTTATGCAAATTCGTGAACTTAGCAAACGTGACAGGCAATACGCTATAAAGGGTAATGTTGTAAATGTTCCTGTATCTGTGGACACATCAGTTAACATTCTTCCACGAACATTCGATGATACTCATACGATTCAGTTGAAGCTTAAAAGAAAGATGTGTTACCAGTCACATTATTTGTATGAGACAATAAGACCAGCAGTGTGCTTTAATGCTGCATTGTATTTAATAAAAACCCCATTATATATACTTGAAAACATAACTGTTTCAGAAAACTGGTTAGATGAACACTCGAAGCTTCACGAAAACTTTATTATTTTAGAAGAAGATAAAAATATGGACAATAAAGATGAATTATATGAAACTGAGTTAAATAGGTTAACTTCATCAAAAAATGAACTTGAAGACATGGTCGAAACTGAAGAAGAAATAATAGAAACATCTAACGACACTTTGTGGATCGACACAGATTATAATCAAACAATTTCATTTGCACCAGGAGAAGGAACATATC
>JAQIXJ010004103.1:0-11380 GCA_034700185.1 Phthiracarus laevigatus | reverse complement strand
CTCTCTCTCTCTCTCTCTCTCTCTCTCTCTCTCTCTCTCTCTCTCTCTCTCTCTCTTTTCTCGATGCGACGCGCGCCCACTTAAGGATCCAAAAGAGTTAACGTAAATAGAAATAACTAAATATTTACTATACTTAAAGTTATGTAAAATTTTCTTATTTCTAAAACAAGGCAAAATACGACAATGCTTAATGAAAGAATGTTGTAAAATATATATATATATATACGGTCTCATACTTTTTATTTAAATTTATTACAACAATGCTGGCGTATATCGTAGAACATCCCAAAATCCTTCATAATTTATCGGCTGGTGCTTTCAGTCAGGTATATATATAAAGCACAGAATACAACTGGAGGTATGTGTGCCGTCAAAGCAAGTTGATGTGAATTCGATTACTTTTACTGTAACATACGCTGTATGCTTAACTAACACAATGCTAAAAATAATGATGTGTATTTTTAATATTTCTGTTGAGGCTTTTATTGTTGGTGGTGTCGGCATTTTTCAGAGCTTAACGAATTTAGCGTTTTAATATCATAGTGTTGGGAACTTTACTATTTGGTGAATATTTATTATTAAAAGAAGAAATGTCTGCCGGAAAATTGATGTGTTTCCAGGTGGCGGTCCAAACTATTCAGCGATTTTTAGCTCAACTATCATTGCTTTTCGGTCAATATGTTCGCGGCGTATCGGCTGCTAATCGAATCGAAGATGAATGCTATTCGAATATAATTGGAGTTAAATTAAATCAAATAATCGGCTAAATTTCGTTCATAAACGTTACAATCTCGTACCCTACGAGATCTGAAAGCGTAATTTTAAAAAACTTTAACATCAATTTAATGCCAGGTAAAGTAACGGCAATTTGCGGTCTCTCTGGTGAAAAAATCGACAATTGCTGCGTTGTTAGAAAAGTTTTATGATGTCAATTCTGGCGCTATAACTGTTGATGGAATAGATTTAAGAGAACTCGACACACTGTGGCTGAGAAGAGATGTGATCGGATATATTAATCAGGAATCGGTTTTGTTTGCTACTACTATCAAAGAATATATAAGATTCGGCAAACCTCACGCCACTGATGAAGAAATATACTAATTTCATTGACGTATGTAACACTTATATGTTATTTCAAACATTTTGTGGTAATGTTTGCCTTTATTATCAATACAAGCTCACAGCTCAACGGTTAATGATTGAGTTTAAAAATCCAAGTTTACCAGTAATTAAGAGCAATATTAATCATTATGCTCAGAAACGAACGATATGTGATGATTATTGAGGCGATTGTATCGCATTCACATTTTATAATATAATTTTATTAAACGTCATTAACTTAATATTAAAGTACAAATCATAAAATAAAAGCTACGATTCGACTCAATTCAGATATTTTGTTGATAAGATAAAATAATTAAACGAACAAATTTTAAATGCTAAACTAAATTTTAAAGAGTAATGATGTTTAGCTATCAAATAGTAAATCAAATTAAATGAAATAAATTTTCTAAATAGTCCATACGCTATTTAAATTACAATAACATCTATACTACATTTTTAAGTGAATTAAAATTACTTTTGCTTAACTTCAACCTCCTCTTCTTCACTAACGCGTCCATTCTCCTCCTCTTTCTTTTTCGACGCATTATTTAAAACTCGTTTCGGAATTTCAAACTTCGGTTCTCTATTCTCAGCGCGTATCGCATTACTTAATCTTACGAGTGTCGAAATGTTTATATTCTTAATGTCCAGCACTTTAACATTGTTACCAGTTCTGGTATCGACTCTTATCTCATCGTTAGGAAGTATTACATCGGTGATGATAGCTTCGGCGCGATCGACGTCATTCAATTCTAAGTACGCTTCAATTAACGAAGAGTAAACCACACCAATTGTCTTTGGCGTCATTTTCGCCTCTAAAGTAATATCAATCAACTTTTTAGCCATCGTTATATTTTTCGTTGCCTTGATTTTGTCCAGTAAAGGAGTGAACACCAAATATTCCTTAAACTTTGGCGACGAATCGTATATTCGCTGCGCGTCGTCATAGCGTTCATTTTTCATGTAATGCAACCAAACCATATTCAACGGCAAATGATGATCTTGTTCGGCATTAATTTGATTGGCTATCTTCAGGATACGATCTTCAAGGTCTGGTCTAATATTTAAAATCGCCAAAACACCTCCCAATGGGAATGGTTTCAAATTAGGCAACAATTCATTGATAAATTCTTCCGATTTTCCCGCATTTGTATAAGCAGTGGCCAAAGTGCTCGTATACAACGTGGTTTCGACCATCGATGCCGGCAATAAATATTTTAGTTTCTCAACCAATTTCATTTCTCCTTTCTCAGCCAATTTGCTTAACAAAAAGCGCAATATACGCGGCGAAGGGTAAAGTTTATTCTCCAATAATGTGTTGGCGATATCGAACGCTTCGTTAACGCGATCCGATTCCAATAATGAGTCCATAATCGCGCAATTTTGGGTTAGAATAACGGAATCGCCCCGCGATTCGATCGTCTTTTTAATTTCAATCGCTTCGTCTAAAGAGCCGCGACGTAAAGCATCGTTTAGTTGAGTGAGCGTATATTTTTGCCGACCATACGTCGATTTTTCTTTAGATGACGACGAATCCACATCTTCTTCGGACGGCGAAATCGGTGGTGGCGTTTCAAATGGCACTTTAACGTTATTTTGTTCGAGAAACTCCGCGAGCAATCGCAATGTCTTATCGCTCGGCTGAATATTTTCTTCTTGCATTGTGGGCCAAATATTAAGCGCTTTGTTAACACAATTTCCTTTAATATACGCTTTAACAAGATTGTAATAAAGCGGTTCGCGATCGACATCAAACATATTTTTAGTCAACTGCACAAATGTTTCGAATTGATCGGTCTTTCCATTAGCTATATAATCTTCGCAAATGAATTCCAACTTCGCTTGTCTGACTCGCAAACCCGGCGTTTCCATTAGTTTTTTTGCCTGTTTTATTTTGCCGACATCGATACAAGCGGTCGCCAAATCCACTAATGTGTTCATTTCGCCGTGAAGTGTATTCGCGAGATCGATAACCGTTTGAAGGCTGGATGAGTCGGCTTTCTCCAAAAATACTTTCATCAAATCTTTCTTCAGAGGAAGACAACGGTAAGTATTATAGCATTGGACGAACTCAGCCAAAGCGCTTGGATAATCTTCATTTATTAAGTGGACTTTAACCAAACTTTGCGTTATATTAGTTGTCACGTTCATACCAGTTAATTCCACGCCTAAATCAAGCATTTCCTTTACTGCGTTCGGATCTTTCGTTACAATCGCTACATTATTCAATAAGACGGATAAATTGCGATCGGATTGTTGGCTCGCAAGTCTTTGATTAATTTTATCGGTTTCGTTTTCGACGTCAACATTAATTCGTTTGCGTTTTTCATTTTCCGCAACGAGCAAATCTTTTGCTTTATTAAGATCGCCGTTTTTAACGTACAACCTCGCTAAATTGAATATTTTAAACGGTAGGAGACGAAAATCGTCAGTTATTTGGCTGAGCGCTTCTTCAGCTTTTTCAATGTTACCAGACAGTACAAAAAATTGAAAAATAGCGGCATTCAATTTGTTATTAAATTCGACTCCATTGTTCATTAACTGCTCAATTATCTCAGACACTCGGGGTTCGGTTTGTTTATTCGATTCCGTATTTTCGAATCTCGCACGTTTGCAATAAGCTAAAAGCAAATGTCGCATTATTCCCGTTATATTTAAACCTTTAGAGGTGTATTCAATAAGATTTCGCTCCAATTCTTCGGCGGTCATATCTTTTCTAGGCTTAACTAAATCATCCATTTCGTAATATTTCGTTTCCGATTCGCTAATTCGATCGGCAGATACCGATTTCAATAACCCATCGTTGCTTTCGGATAATTTGATTCGATCGCGAATAGAATCGGCCGTACTGTTCAACATCGTTGCCTTCCTTTTGTTCATTCCTTCTAAAACAGGTGTTATTAAGCTCTCGAATTCGCTACGTCTTTCAAACAAAACCGATAAAACGAATCGCCCATAAACGTCCTTAACTAACTGTTCGTCTCCGCGATCGGTGTATCCTTCACGATATGTCGCGAATTCCCGTAAGCAGAGTAATATATTCTCCACGTCACGCGTTTCGATATAACTTTCCACTAAAGCTTGCGTCAAAAGTCGGATTTGCAATTTGTGGTTATATTTTCGGCTATTAAGGAGATCAACCACTTCGCCATATTTGTGGCTTTTAATGCGATTATCTAATAATGCGTTAAATAGAAGACCATACGCATACCCAATTGCTTTGCATTTATCGATAAACAAGTCAACATCAGCTATTGGTTTGGAGAACACATAATCCGCAAACGTTTCGTACAACGACGAGTAATTCGAATTCGTTAAAACAACGATATCTTCGCTTATAAGATCGAAAACTTGGTCTTCCGTTTCGCTTCGGACTAATAACGGCCAATAAAAGTGAATCCTTAAAGGCGCCTCTTCTCCAAACTTTTTCAGATAAATTCTAGCGCTATTAACGTCAGCGTATTCAAGCGCATATCCGGCCGCTCTATTTAGAACCAAATCGTTTAATCCGTTATCTTTTAACTTTTCACATAAGTCCAGGACAAGATCTGTAGGCGCGTTAGCCCTTATTAATTGGCGAATGAAAACATTCCCGACGGTCTTATTTTCGACTTGTAAAGTTGACGCTATCATCGTGTCGTATATCTTAAATGCAGTATCGAATTGCTTGCTATGACAAAGCGAAAAAACAGCTTTCATACATTCCTGATTAGATCCGACAGATTTCGGTATAGCTTTAATCAACTCATCAATTAATGGTAAATTGCTATCGACTTGAGCCAATATTTTGATGATTTCCAAATAATCGCTTTCTCTCAACGCAATATCATTGCGCTTCGCTTCTTCAATAAGTTCCGGTATTTTTTTGATCGCATCCGGATTTTTAGCGTTTAAAGCGTAGGCACAGAGCAGCGACGTGTACGTGTCATCAGTTGGCTCGAGACCTGATTTTTTCATCAAATCTAACGTATTATAAGCCGACTCGAGATCACCCGCTTTTCCATATCCCAGTATTAACGAATTGAATACGTACTCATTGATGGGTAATTGTTTCGCTTTCATGAACTCCAATATCTTAGTGGCGCCTTCGATATCTCCGAGTTGGCAATACCTGTGAATTAATCGCTGATACGTCACGCGATTTGGTTCGATACCACGCTCTTCGATCTTATTCAAAATATCCAACGGATTAAAATCGTATTCGTTGTCCAGATATACTTGCAGTAACGAATTATAATGAGAAATGTCTAATTTGGTGGCATTTGAGAGGACGTCGAATATTTCATTAACCAATTGATTACGCGCTGATGGCATCACTTCGTTCAATAGCGAACCGCAACAACGAATCAATAAAAGGCTGTGAGAAGAGGTTGGCGGCGATGATTTTGGCAAACGCTTGATGTCCCTAAACATATCAGCGATCTCTCGAAATCTTACGCGACCAACTTTTCGCGCATAATAATCGATTCTTTGGATTTGTGTATCAAGCGATCGAAGAATGTCTTGCGCGTCCAATGTGTTTGCGTTTGTGGGCCGATATCGAAGAATGTCTTGCGCATCGAATGTGTTTGCGTTTGTGGACCGATTGTTTCGATGCGTTGCATTGGCATTAACTGTGGTCGCTGTTGACGTGCTTCGAAACCATTGTTTATAGAATAGGCTATATTTGGCGTAACGTCTCAGTGATAACATGTTATGTCCGCGTTTTTAAACAAACAATTAATATTATCAATGGATATCGATGCCAAACATGTGCTTTTATGTTAGACTATGCACAAATGCGCACCAGATGTCACTAGTGTTGAAAATTGATACTTTCAATAGCGCATTGATTCATTGACGGTAAGTACAAATAATAATTATAAGTTAAGTTTTTAAAAGTCAAAGTTTAGACAATTTATGTGCAAGAAATTATTAATAATGATAAAATTATATTTTTAAAAATTTTACTAACTTTTAAATCTATATAATTTTTCCCATGTTAATGATTGAATATCGATTTCTCGAAAAATCGCATAAAAATGCTGAAAACAGTTTTAATTTTAACTCTTTAGCAAAATGGGTAATAATTTTTGACCTTAATTTTAACATATGGTAATCGTTAAAGTTAAACGTTAACTGGTTATATAAATGTTCATTTTTTCTCATTAACGATTACTCTTATTCATTAAAATCCATTAAAAATATATGCAAATATTTTGCTGTAGTATTTATTACTATAATTAATTAATCTTAACATTTAAAAAAGCAAATAATGTTAAAAATTTTATGTTATAAAACCTGGAATTAAATACTATTTTAATTTTACTTGACTATTACTTGAGATTTTAATATTTAATAATATATATAACACTAGTTTAGTGACACTTTCAAGTTAATTATGATTATTTAAATAATGTATAATTGGTGTTTTATTGTAATATGTCTAATGAGTACAACTCTAGTTAAATGCTTATTAAGTACAATACTAATTTGATTGAATGCAATATTAATAAAATGCTTAAATTTCAACTAAACCTAATATCTATTATAAAAGGCAACGATATCTGTAGGTTTTATCACCATAGCAACCATTTAAGCCTTCTATTCAATCGTTGTATTACCGCTTACGTATGAGTTAGAGTATGTGCACATAAGTACCCATGCGATAGTATGCAATAACATTAATGAGTGCATTAACGCAATATTTACATATACAGAACATACGTCCAAATAAATACTAGAAATGGGTTCATTAAAGTACATAATAAAATCACAAAATATTTAATTATTTATAATCCATGCGAAGCATGGGCTTAAAAGCTAGTTATTATTATTATTATTATTATATGGAGGTGTTATATAATCTAATAATGTATTTCTAAAAGTTTGAGTTACATCTCAACCTTGTATGGAGTGTTGACCAGGAATAGGTAGCGGCAAATAATATTCTTCCACTAATGCATAAAAGCTGGTAAAAATTCCAATAACGCCGCAAAAAACGGCCACACTTATTATAAACACTTCCCAAGTAATGATTTTTATTTCTAATGTGTCCCATTTAAGTTTCATGTGAAAATAACGCGGCCATACGAACGATAGCATCGTTACTGTAAAACTTCCGATTAAACCCATCAATAAAACAAAATGAGGAATGGATACTAAAATTTTTAAAAAGTTAATCATTATTAAACAATTCATTATAATAACTAGATTCCCGAATGGTCAAAAATCTTAGCCAAAGCCCGACACCGTCCCATAGGTTGAGGCCCGGTTCACCCAATTCGCGCGATTATTTTAAGAAAGGCAAAACACTGGTCCAATCCGAGGAAACCAGATAAATAAAACTTTTTTCGCTTTTTATTTTAACTACTATGTAATAATTATCTGATAAAAACTTTACTTTTTAATTTTTAATGATTTAATTTTGTTCTTAGTAATCATTAATAGATCAGAATTATTAAACTTTACTTACGTTATAAATTTATAAAAAATTTTTTCCTATTTTACTTAAGGCCAGAACCTAAACCAGATTTGAGAAAAGTGTCGGTCCCCCATAGGGAGTCTAATAAAAACGGGTCATATAATTAAATACTGTTGTCATCATTTTATGTGTCTTTCGGAAACTTTCTGCTGAGACCGGGATTTTAGGGCTATCATCAAGTCTAACCTTTCTTTTATTTGGGTCTTACTAATTATTAGCTGGTCAAAAGAAAATAATAAGAACAATTGGTTAGAATTATCAATTTTTGTAAAACGAGAAAAATTTTAGGTTTTACCATAACATAATTAAAAATAGATTTACTTTTACCATAAACGCAGTGAAAAGCACAAATAAAACTCGTAGAGCAACTGCCCATACTCTCAATTTATTATCTTTAGCCCAACACGTTGGAAATAGTTATCGTTATTCGTTTTCGGGCTGAGGTCTATCGTTAACTGGTTTTCCGTAGAAGAATTCGGATTCCAACAAACTTGCTGCGGCGTAATACGGCAATGGATACGACAAAAGTGCTTTAACTACTAGAACCAAATTAATAAATGCCCTTAACCAAGCTGATGGCAAATTGTTTGTAATTACTTCTTGAGTTTCGTCACCAAAAAGCCAATGTATGCAAACAATGCCTAAAATATTTTTTTAAAGTAATTAACGCGTTAACAATTTTAAAAAATTACTTTAAAAATTGTAGCTGCGATGTGACTATAATCGAGCATACAATGAAATTTAGTTCGATCTCTCATGTTTCCCTCGAGTGACGGTAAAAAGATTTGAGATGTATAACTAAACACAACGATTCCTAAAGTTGTTGGAAATGTTCCCAAGTCTAACCGCAGCGTGACCTGAATATAATATTAAAAATAAATTTAGTATAACCCAATTAAAAATAAATTTAGTATAACCCTTAGTTTTATATTTTTAATCTGATAATCTATTTAAACTGTAAATTCAGATTTTTCGCATCTAATAAGGAAATATTTTATCGTTTTTAATTTTATAATTGTTTAATTTGTTAAAATTGCAAAAATTACTGTTCAATCAAAAATCCATAATTTAAAACAATTTAATTAGACAAATAATATAACTTAGTACTATTTAAATATGTTACCTTAGACCATTGCCAATTACCAATTTCAGTTAAGCAATATCCAAAAATTATGATATTAATAGATGCGTTATTGTGCACCAAAAGCTATGAAAAGGGTATTATATTGATTTTATTACAACTAATAATTTAATTTGATTAAAATCTGGTTTTTTTGGTAAATTACTTACAAAACTCAGGGTAAAATATTATTAAACAAATTTTTTCTGCTAACAAAATTGTCTTATTAGTGTGGATTGTTTGTGAATTGAAGACACTACTAACTTCTCAAAATTTAGAAATTTCCGATTAAGAGTTTAATGTTTCTTAAATATTAGAAAATTTCAAACCAGTTCAAATTAGATGAGTTTAACATTTTTTAATAAAGCTAAAGTTTAAAATCTAAAAAGGCCTATTTTAATGCGCGCGTTTTATTTAAACAAAATTAAATTCTAATTTCTTAAGTTTTGTATATTTCTAAAAATTTATGTCTTTTACTATTGGTTGCAGTGATGATAATGCAGTAATTCTATAAACTTAAATTATTCGCCCTTTGTTAAAATTATTTTGTTTTACTAATATTTTAAAATGAAAGTTAAACTTTTATCGCTAATATTTCGTACAATGCGTTCGTTATATGATATAAAACTTTACGTATTGGTTTACGAGTTAATCATTTTTTGAAATAATTAGTTTACATTCAAGCTCTAGTTCATTCGATAATAAAATATATGTTATACGCATTTATTAAATGGCCAAAGAAAACCTACTAAATAGGATTATTTCAATAATTGGAACAGTTGTTTGTAAATGATTTGAATTATTGAAGCGAACGGCAATTATAACAATAGTTTACAGAATTATGTTTTACGTAAAGCTACAAAAAATATAATTTTACATATTGATTGTATTACTATAACTCTAAACAATAACAATGATAATTAGTTATGTTTTTAACTAAATCTAAATTAAAGGTTAATTCTAAAATTATTCATTGTATGACTTGTCTGTTGGAATGCATACGATTTGAGTGGAATTTTTGAGCTTTCGATGACGTAAAACGCAAATCACAATCTTTATGATCGCATTTAAATGGTTTGTAACCCAAATGAAGTTTTTTATGCAAAGATAGATTTACTTTTGTTTTAAACATTATATTACAACCATTATGATCGCAAATAAATAGTTTATGATTGCTATGCGTTAATGAATGAGATTTAAATTCACTTAATCGGCGAAACAGTTTGCAACAATCATTAAATTCACATTTATATGGTTTGATATGAGTGTGAATTATCTGATGTTTTTTATAATCTGATCTATGCTTAAATCGTTTGTCACACAAATCACATTTATATTTATTTATATCCAAATGAATCAATTTATGGTTTTTTAATTCAATATTACTTTTAAATAGTTTATAGCATTTCGGCCAAACGCATACAAACATTTTTTTGTTATTATGTATGCGTTTATGCGATTTTAATTCATAATAATTATTAAATCGTTTTACACAAACATTACATTTAAACATTTTAATTCCAGTGTGAATCATTTGATGAGACTTTAAATTGCTGTAATATTTAAATCTCTTTCCACAATGAGGCCAAACACATTTATATTTGTTTATATTGATATTTGAGTTATATTTACTGTTTTTATTGTTTGTGAAACGTTTGCCATTAATATAATTATTACTTAACGATTTCAAAATAACTTTATTTGTCGTAAATTTGTTGTAAAAATAATATATACGTTTGTTTTCGATAATATTTGTTTCGATATTTCTATTATTAAACTTTTCACACAATTCATTATCAATTAAATTACACTTTAGATGTAATAACGAATTTGTTTTACAAATACTTTCTTGAATTTGTTTAATTTTTGTTATTAAACTCAATTTATAATTCACATCTAAAATATATTTATGAGACATATTCAATATATTATGAACGTTAATGATTAATACATTAATTACATTACACATATAAACTAAAACATTAAAACTACATAATAATAATAAGAGCGCCAAAACCACAATTATTACATACAAACAAACACAAGAACAAACAAAAACGTTTATATTTACTAAAAGAGTTTACGGTTTATATTTTATATCAAAGAAAAATCTGTTCTCACTTTTAAAGATTATCTCAGTCTTACTTTTAAACTTTTTCATTTTAAAAATAATTTTAACTTTAGTGTTAATTTTGCTAATATGTTGATTTAATCAATTAAAATGTTTTTATAAAATTTCGTGGAATTGTAGTTAACCTTTAATATTTGAACTGTTATTTAAACCGTTAACCATTATTTTCTAAAACATCTAACCGTTTACATGTTTTTATACTTATGTGAACACTATTTGCTACACAATAGTGATTTAAAATACTTGATTTTCCAAATCCCTTAACGTTCCACTAATGGTAAAGAAAGAAAAATAAGCATTAACTTTGAATAATTAATTTTACAAATTATCTAACGTTCAACTAATAGTAAAAATAAAAAAGATAACAATAACTCTGTTGTAATTATTTAAATTAAATTTCTGTTGATATCTATGGAGCAATTAAACTAATATACAGGTTTCTATTCATATAAAGATTTAATTATCTCTTTTATTAATAATAAGCTTTATTTTTAATAAATATTTTTATTTAACATTTATTTTTACGCATATTGTAATAACTATTATTGAAAATATGGTCTCC
>JAQIXJ010004102.1:0-11383 GCA_034700185.1 Phthiracarus laevigatus | reverse complement strand
GCAAGTGAACTATTTCTCGAAATACTCGAATGTGTAAACTATTTGCATAAACTCGCGCGACCAGTGATTCATCGAGACCTCAAACCAGAAAATATTCTCATCACAAATGGTTTTAATGGTAGATTTGTGAAGATCGCTGATTTTGGTTTATCAACCATACATTTTATTGATAAGTTAACGCATACACAGGCATTAGGAACTCAAAAATATATGGCACCTGAAGTATTGAATTGTCGAAAGTATAATACAAAAGCTGACGTATATAGTCTCGGAGTTATTATGAAACAACTTCTCAATCTAGACAATGATGTTTACAATAATATGTTAGTTTATAGCAAGTAGAAGATTATCATCTCTCTTCTTTTTTAATTATCCCACTTTATATCACAGATTCCAAGCAAGACCCAAAACTGAGTCTAAATTAAAAAATTTTGGGTGGTGTGAATTTTGGAACTATATTATTAATGATAGTTCCAGAACACAAATTAAAAAATAAATTAATTAATCACTATTTGAAAAATTCGCGATTAACAATAATATCCCATTTACTTGAAATTAATTTATAACAACTAAATTGTTGAATAAGACTTCATATAAGCCGATCCCCAGATAATAATAAATATTTTATGTTCAAATTTAATCTTAATATATTTTACTTGAATTTTTTGGGTCACAGATAAAATTTTTAAAAAATTAGGGTCAAATTAGGAATAGTTGGAAAGCTACTGCTTTTAGGTTATGTTTTGCTCTCGTAGGTTCTAAACTAAGTAAATTAGTGGTAGATGATGTACAGTGTTAACAATAATTTTTGTCAAATTTAATTTTTAGTGAATTAATTTTTGAATTAACTTTATAGATCAATAAACAACTCATCTGAAATAGATGTATTTAGGACTAAATATCTCTGTGCATGTACTGGTATTTATCTAAATATGTCACATTCAAATGCATCGATGAGACCTGATTGTTCTGAAGTCATAGATAATCACCATTTGTGGGCATTAAATTTAAACGATTTATTAATTGATAAAGAGTTTTCAAGTTATCAGTTCAGACATGAGAACAATTACGAAGAACTTAATACGAAGTTTTATTCTAGATTTTTGCAGCAAAAGATAAAATATTCGAGTAAGTGTTTATTTATCAAAGAAAATTTTGATTTAAGATATTAATTAAAGAAAATCTAGAAATTCACCGAATAACTTATGAAACGGCCGAAAGCGGTACACCGAATCCATTAGAAATGGTTGATGTGACCGAATATTTGACAGAACTGTTTGAAACAACTCAAAAAAGAGTTTTGAGTGCACTCGACCCAACCATATTAAAACGAGAATTGAGAGAAACTTTAAGTGGATTAGGGAAAAACGGCGTTTTCCACATCAAACCTGGAGCTAAAGTTTCTGGCAGTTCTAAATCAGTTTTTAATAATTTTAAAGCGGTCTTAAATCTCAAAGAATTTAAACTGCAGGTGACCGCTGATTTTCATTTGAAAAAACTAAAATGTGTTGGAGAGTATAGCCTAAACGTGCCGCTATTCAATCTGTTTCCATTGGCTGAAAATGGCACCATATCGTTCGCCATTAGAAATATAACCGAAAATATCAGTATTTCCGGTAATCTCAATGACTATAAATTATCAACCGATATGGCTGACATTAATATGGCTTTTTCAACTGTAACGCTATGCTTTGATAATCTAATAAACGAAAAATTGACACCGTATTTGAATGGATTGGCCAATTTTGCCGCTAAACCATTTTTCAATAATTTGATTTCCAATAATAAAACGGAAACGCAAAACATTAATAATTTTATTAAAAATGAAATTAATAATGAATTAAAAAAGTTAAATGTTCAGAAAATTATAGCTGGAATGCAGCAAATTTAAAATAGTACAGTATTGTTTAATGTTTCGTTTTACAATAAATTCAGTTTATTTAAGTTTACAGTATATCTTTTATTGGAATAATCAAATTAAAACATAATATCTTTTATGATTATAATGATTAAAATGTTAAATGTATACCCAATAAAGTATTAAAATTTTGATCAAACTATTCTGATTTAAGTGTCTGTTGTGTATAATATACATAAATTTGGGCATTAATGCAATCTTAAGTAATGGTCAAAAACTTATTTCTATCAGACATGGTTTTTTTCCATTTTTGCTGGAAACTAACATTAAAAAAGACAGAATGGCGTTACATCACATACATATAACAAAAAGTTTATTTGGTAACGATGTTGAAGCATATATGAGTTTGCTTCATGTCTTTTACGCGTCTGACGTGAGTGTGCATTCTCTTATTATTCATGCACTATGAAATGGCTACGCCAATGTATAAAGTTTTTTTTATTTTTTTTTCATTTAGCACTATCAATGTCTATCAAGGTTACAAAAACACAAAAAGCAAACTCATATCTGTGTTGAAGTGCGTGATGTGACGCCATTCAGTCTTTTTTAATGCTAGTATCCGTCAAAAGTTTTAAACAAAAACGAATATGGAAAACACATACGTCACCGAACGCATAACAGTTATTGTAAAATATACAGAAATAACTTTGTCTATCGTTAGTGATTGTAAATTACAAGACAGAACGTGTATTCACATTTTAATCGCGTAAGTATCAGTTTGACCATAAGAAGCTAAACACCAATATTCAAATTTGGTGATCATGACAAAAACCCTTTTCTTTAATTGAAATTATTTTATTACTCATTATCCACTAAAACAATTAAGCTCCTGTCATATAACAAATGTGAGCTTATCTGAGCTACAAAAGAAGTCATTCAGCTGTTATGCAACGTTTTATTATAATATCTTAGCACCACATTAATGCTTGATTTCTAGAAATAATTTATTAGAATTAAGGATGCAAATTTGCCTTATTATTAACAACATTTAATTAAAATCAGAGTAACAAAAGTGTAAGTAAGGAACATCAATGCCCAAAAATATTTAAGTTATACCATTTTTTTGGTCAAATGTGTTAATATTGATCATCAAAAGATCATCAAAATTGATGATTATTTTGTGACTCCATTATATATTTCTTTAAAATTTAAGATTGTCGTTAAAAGTGGATGTTTGAGAGGTCAGTGATTGAGGTTTCTTGTGGAAAAAAACTCAGATTATTATTTTGAAAACAAACTTTAGTCAGCAGCTCAAAGAAAACTCTTCTTCAATGAGTTAACCGACTCGAAGAGATTGATCACATTGGTTAAAATCAATTTTAGTTTTTAAATTACGAGTGTGTATGTTTAAATTCAAACATTTTTTTGTCTATTCCTATGAATGCATTGAAACGTTAATGAAACTGGAATGGTGGGCGTGGATTAGTAGAACATTTATATGCATTCATAGGAATAGATGAAAAATGTTTGTTTAAATTGGATTTAGAAAAATAACAAATGCCACAAAGAGGAAATTATTAAATTATTTTGCAATAATAAGTTGAAATTTAACGATGTTTTTTAGAAATCTTTACCCAATTTCGAAATTTCACTGAAATTTTCATATTTTATTGTTTTACATTTACATATATATTTACAACAAATGCATGCAATATCACCTTTTTATGGAGTATTTTATAAGATAAATTGATATCTATGATCTAATTTAAGAACCAGTTATAAACTATAATCAGATTAAAATGTTTTATTATGTTTACTAAAATAGCTTACCTCAATTTTCAACGATAACCTGCGCTATAAAATAAAAAATGATATGTTAAACAATTTCGCTTTTGCTGCCTTTACACAATAAATTAGAGATGTAAGTTTAAAGCGGCCTAATCTTAGGCTAAGGCTCAGACTACAGCCTAAATCTATGTTTTTTGTAGGCTTAGGCTGCAGCCTATAGCCTAAACCTACATATTCAAAGGAGCCCAAGCCTACAGCCTACAATAAAAATAGGCGGACTAACCTCTAGGCTCTTATTTACTGATGTAATTCTTATTAAACTGATATATAAGTTTTATGAAAAAAATGATCTAATAGAGAAAAGCATAATAATTTCATGTTTGAACTATTGCACATCATTTTGAAATTTTCATTTAAAATTATTTTTTATATTGAGCCTACAGCCTAAGCCGAAGGTTATTAAAAAATAGGCTGGCCTAAGCTAAAGCCTATATAATATTTTGGAGGCTACGCCATGTTATAACCTGTCAGCCTATCCCCCCTACCGTAGAACCTTAGGCTCAGCCTAAATTTACATCTCTACAATAAATTGCTTAATTTACTGATAGTTTGATTGGAACTTTCAAAGTATTATATAAGATCTGTTTTTAAACCATGTTTAATCGTGTCTACTTCCATATTTCATGCATTCCGATAGTTAATTCAGCGTTAGTTTTGTGAAGTTTAAGTGTTTACAAATTGTCTATTTATAATAAATGAATTTTGAAATACTTTATGTTTACTGACTTTGATTGATAACGTCTATCTTTGACAAATTAGTGTGGTTATAAAACTCTTTTTATATTGCTGTCGCACCCAAACAACTTGTGTTTTGCTTATAGAAAGTTTGCATTTTTTAATAATTAACTTTATTAGCCATACTTTACTTTATAAAAGAGTGCTACTTAATAAAACATATCGCATTTAATGTAGAGACTAATATAGTGATAGACATACTTTAAGTCTATAGAAGCCGTTGCATTCATAAAAATCTTGGTAAGTCTAAAATTGCTACGAAGTAATTTTAAAATTAAAATCATAAAGTTATAAAATAGTATAATCAGCTTTTATAACAATTTTAATTGAAGGTTGAAAAAATGACTTTAAATCAAAATGTAGAATTTGATTATAAGCGGGACTCACATAAAACTGAAGAAAATTTTTATTTGGAAGACAGAGAAAGTTCAAACTTGCAACAGATTTTGAAGGAAAGACGCGAATATAATGCGGAAATGATTAAAATACTACTATGGTCGGCATCTCTTAAAATGTCTAATAATCAAATCGACACATGTTTTAATATATATGAAATGATTCATAACTTTTTAAAGAGAAATCACGATTTAAGTGATAATGCAGATAATGATGAGCAAACTGTTGAAAACTTGTATGAAGTGAGCATTAAATTTGAAAAATGCTACAAAGATTATCTACTATTTAATGGTGAATTTATGCAAACTGGTAGATATTGTGAAGAGTTTGATGAGTTGGATGTACTCGGATGTGGAGGTTTTGGTACTGTTTATAAAGTTTCAAACAAATTTAATGGTAATATGTATGCTATTAAGAAAATTCCACTGAAAGGTAAAAAGTATTAAGTATTAGCTCTATTATATATCATTTGAAAATTTAATCTATTATAAGATTATAAAGAATGCGAAAAAGTATTAAAAGAATTAAAAATATGGGCTCATTTGAACACTGAATATGTTGTTCGATACTATTCATCCTGGTTTGAGTCCATTGATAATGACTATTCTTATATTCGCAGCAACAAAAGAAAAAACAGCATAGAAAAGTCCTTTACTAAATCTAATGACAACAATTCAGATTCAAATCCTACTATCGCTGAATTATACATACAAATGGAGTTATGTTCGTATACCTTAAAAGATATTATCGATAAACTTGACACTGAATTAAACCAAAAAATGCTGTCATATCCAACATCGATTGGTTATTATATCTCAAGTGAACTATTCCTCGAAATACTTGAATGTGTAAGCTATTTACATAAACTCGAGCGGCCAGTGATTCATCGAGACCTCAAACCAGAAAATATTCTCATCACAAATGGTTTTAATAGTAGATTTGTGAAGATCGCTGATTTTGGTTTATCAACCATACATTTTATTGATAAGTTAACGCATACACAAGGTTTAGGAACTCTTGAGTATATGGCACCAGAAGTATTGAATTGTCGAAAGTATAATACAAAAGCTGACGTATATAGTCTCGGAATTATTATGAAACAACTGCTGAATCTAGACATTAACGTTTACAATAATATGTTAGTGTATAGCAAGTAAAATCCTATTATCTCTGTTTTCTTTAATTATCTTATAATTTTTGTCTCCCATTTAAACAGGAAAACTTTGATGGCCCTCCTCGAGCCTCCTTTTCACCCTCTGTCCAACTTTTTTAAGCATATAATTTTTAATGTCTTCTCTCATATAAAAGTGTTTTCGAAAAGTTCATCTTAAGAATTAATACACACGAAGAGATGCTATCATTATTAAATTTTACATAAAATCTTTTAGGAAATTTGGGCCGTAGATAAAATTTTTAAGTAATTAGGGTCAAATTAGGAAAAGTTGGAACCTCATGCTTTAGATTAGGTTAAATTTAAAGAATTTATGTTTAACTCTCTTAGGTTTTAGATTAAGTATATTAGTATAGCATACTGTATGTACAATAACTTATTAGCATTAATGTTGATCAAATGAAATTTTAAATGTATTAATTTTAAACGATATTTATAGATCGATATTAAACAATTCACCAGAATTAAATATATTAAGAACTAAATACATCGGTGCATGTACTGGCATTTATCTAAATATGTCACATTCAACTGTAACGAATAGACCTGATTGTTGTGAAGTTATAGAGAATCAGCATTTGTGGGCATTAAGTTTAAACGATTTATTAATTGATAAAGAGTTTTCCAGTTTTCAGTCTAAACTTAAATACAATTACGAAGAACTTGATGGGAAATTTTATTCTAGATTTTTGCAGCAAAAGATCAAATATTCGAGTAAGTCTTTGATTATTACGGAAAAGTTTTATTTGAGGTATTAATTCGAGAAAATCTAGAAATAAGTCGCCCAATAACTTATGAAACGGCAGAAAGTGGTTCACCGAATGCATTAGAAATGGTTGATGTGACCGAATATTTAACTGAAGTGTTTGAAACAATTCAAAACAGAGTTTTGAGCGCACTCGAACCAAAGATATTGGAACCAGAAGTGAGAAAAATTTTTCAAAAACCTTTTTTCCTGAGAAGTATCGATTTCCACATCAAATCTGGAGCTAAGGTTTCTGGCATTTCTAAAGCAACGATGAATAACTTTAAAGCTGTCTTAAATCTCAAAGAATTTAAACTGCATGTGACCACTGATATTGAATTGAAAAAACTAAAATGTGTTGGAGAGTATAGCCTACACGTGCCGCTATTCAATATGTTTCCATTGACTGGCAAAGGCATGATATCATTCGACATTAGAAATATAACCGGAAATATCAGTATTTCCGCAAATCTTAATGGCATGAAATTAGCTACTGATATGGTTGACGTTGATATGGTTTATTCTACAGTAACTCTATGTTTTGATAATCTAATACATGATAAATTGACGCCATATTTGAATGCTATTGCGAATGTTGGCACTAAACCGCTTCTCAATTTAGTACTTTTTAACAATGAAAAGCAAATGCAAAACATAAATGGTTTTATTAAAAATGAAATTAATAATGAATTAAAAAAGTTAAATGTTAAGAAAATTATGGCTGGAATGCAGCAAATATAAAACATTATTGCTTAATGTTTCGTTTTACAATAAATTTGTTTATTTAAGTGTAAATCCTTTATTTGAATAATAATATTAAAACAATATCATTCATAATTATATCTGAAGTAACTATTTTTATTATATACCAATCGGATGAAACCTAACGCATACGAAAAACAAAAATACATCAAATGGCGGCTAAAACAGCATCGATCATATTGAGCGCGCCATAGCAAAAATTTAGCCAATAAAAAGCCAGATAAAATTTAAATTTTACAAACGGAGATCACTTTTAGTCACTTTTTTTGTCTAAACAATGTGGACTTAAGGTATTAAAATTGCGGATTAACTTTTCACCCAATAGAATGGAATCTCTATGAATATGGCCATACTTGACATTTCACTGTATAATGAAACCAATACTATGACCAAAACCGAAATCAGTTAAACAACATAATTAACAGCATTCCCATATCTATCAATGATTTTATTGTTTATTTGGTTTCTGTTCAAATAATTAAGTTTTAAAACACAATTATTATCTATAGTTGTAATTACTTATAATTAATAGTTATTGTCATAAACAATATGAAAGATATTACTGATTGGAGTGTTATAAACAAATTTGACAATGATTTTGTGCAAACATTTAAATATGCGTATATATTCAATTCAGGACAATCAGCAATAATTATCAATAATGATGATTGCGTTTATGTGTGCGGCGATAATGAAAATGGATGTCTTGGTTTGGGTCACCAAAACATCGTAAATATGCCAACAAAACTGGAAGAATTATGTCAAAAACAAGTGATTCATATTATAAGCAATGAGTGGCTAATGTATGCGTTAACAAAAGATGGGAATATATTTAATTGGGGTTTTGATGTTTGGCGTATACATCAAAATGATTACTTTAAGCCAATTGTTGTAACAATTTTGGCCAATAAGTTCATCATTGATGTTAAATGCAATGAAAACTATTGTTTAGCGTTAACAATCAATGGTGAATTATATGAAATGGGGTTTAATGCCGGAACTCAACAGACCATAATTAATCCACAATTAATCTTTAAACTAAAGTTACACACAATAATAGCCATATCATGTGGTAATAACCACTCATTAGCGCTCACCGATAATGGAGTTGTGTTCAGTTGGGGATGTAATCAATTCGGACAACAAGTAAATAATTGTGATGAATACACAAATCCAGTTAAAGTTGAAGGTTTGGGTGATAATAATGTGATTAAAATTAGTTGTGGTCATTCCTATAGTATGATATTAACCGAATGTGGACATATATTTGTGTTTGGATTTAATGGTTGTGAACAACTCGGAGATAATAGAAGATATAATAAGAATATTGCGACAAAAATAGAGAATTCCATTAATTTTGTTGACATCTCGACTCTTGGATATGACACGAGTATGTCTATTGGTTTATCAAATAATGGTTTTTGCTACGTTTGGGGTAATGTTGGCAAACAGAATATCACTAAACCAACTAAAACTCAATTTAAATTTATTGAAGATGTCATACAAAACTATAACGACGATAAAGTAACATATAATGCATTGTATTTCAAGAAAAAGTTTAACAGTTTTACAGTTATTGAGAGATTAGTAGAAAGATTTAATAAACAAGAATATAGTGATTTGAAGTTTAAAATCGATGGAAAATATATTTATGTTCAAAAGCAACATATAATGAATGTTTGCAAATATTTTGAAGCGATGTTTGAGGACAATTGGCTGGAAAGTAATGCAACAGAAATTGAAATAACGCAATATTCGTATTCAGTTTACTATTCGTTTCTGAAATATCTTTACACCGATTCTCTTCACATTCAATCGAAACATTTGATCGAATTATACGATTTGGCGGATTCTTATTTAGAAGAAAATTTGAAACAAAAATGCATTGAAATGATAAAAAACACGACAAATGTTAATAATGTTGTGACTTATTGTTTATTCGCTGTTCAAAATAATATTATTAATTTTGAAAAGTATTTCTACGATTATATGATAACACATAAGTGGTATGTTATTAAAACCGAAGCGTACAATCAAACTGATGACAATTCTACCATCAAAAAAATGTTGAACACATCAAATATTAATTGAAAACTTGGACTGAAAAATCAAAGTAATCAGTAAATATTATAGTAAATTTCAATTTTATTGAATCTATTTAACATAAATTCTATTCTATGCCTATTCTATTACTAAATTTTGAAATATCTATTCTACTCTTAAACTATTGTTTTATTCGTTTTTCGCGCATTTATATTCGATTACTATTCCTATACCGAGAATACTGTACAACTGTAATACAACACTAGTCTGTAATTTATGTACATATACTGACACTAACATAATGAGAGCAGCACTCACTGCACACATAAATTCATAGGTTACATACGTCACAAACGTTTGCTATACGTTTCGCTATCTGTTGCCGTTTGTTATCGTTTTAATAAAAAAAATACATACTGTATATCATATATACGTGAATAAAAGTTATGAAAACATCAAAGCTTTGTTTTAACTGTTAGATCACTATATTTTGATGCGCAACACAACTAATTTGTTAGAAGACAAACAGATTGACAGACATCATACAAACCATATTGATTTGAATGGACTGTTGTACAGGTAATGTTAACCATTTAATTAACTAATTAATTATTTCATATCAATTACGCATACGTTTACTCCAAATTCATGGCAAATATTTTATGAATAGAAATTTCATTACACTTCGTACACGTATTAATTTTAATATTAATCGTTTTTATTTGATTCTGATAACTAAGTAAATCGTAAAAAAACTGCGTAATAATAATAAAATACGCATAACATAATAATATAAAACAAAGTGTAAATCATTGAATTAAGCGTTTATTTCTGTATTTTTTTATAGACTTGTGATTAATTTTTATTTTAAAAAATATAATTTCCATTATTATATGTCAATCAATTTTATACATAACCGGCATATGATTATTAATGAATTCTCAATCGCATACCAATCCAATACCTTTACATAACGCGTGGCATTGCGTCACATGTTTGTTTTAAGTATTTAAAGCGTACGTGTGGTACGCAATCGCAAACATAAACCACCAGAAAAAAGTGTTCGTTTGTTTAAGTGTTTTTTTGCCAAACTTACGAGTCATAAGTTTTGACTGATAAATGAGTGAGTCATCATTTATAGGTGTGTATAATGTCTATAGATATCCGCTCTTAATTGATATAATTGATTGTCTCAATATCTTAACATTTATTTGGTTTTGATTCATAACTATTTTAATTGATTGATTTTGTTTACCACACATTACTGTAGCGATGGATGCGAACACTAGTGATGAGAAACAATGCGATAACCAATTAAATGAAACCGACGTCAACCATAACCAAAGCCATACACAACGCGCTCACGAACAAGCGATCGCTCAAATTGAAGATAATATTACCACTAATGATGGGAACAGATGTGATTGGATTAATAACATGATTAAACTGAAGGATTTAGTCGAGAAAGACATCATTGATCACACATTTGCGAGTAAGTTTTTAATTGACCAAAACAGTGGCGTATTTAACGATATGATCGCAGACGCGCTCACTAACAAACGTGAGACAACAACTATTAAGGATCCAATCAGTCATTTGAACGAATGGTGTGCAATGAATTTCACGCGATACGAGTTTGTGGAGACCGACCAATCAGGACCGAGTCATTGTCCACGTTTTACCATTACTTGTAAATTAATGTATAACAAACGTCAATACGTTACAACTGGTTCTGAAAAATCGAAGAAAGACGCGAAAAAGAAGGCTGCGATTGCGATGATTGAGGATTTAAAAGTTGGACCAAATCATGATGAAAGTCATAGTA
>JAQIXJ010004101.1:0-11388 GCA_034700185.1 Phthiracarus laevigatus | reverse complement strand
AGTAAAGATCAAAATCCCTTTATTAACATAAAGATGTGCACAGACGGACAGACAGACAGACAGACAGACGGACGGACGGACGGACAAACCCAAATCCATCTATCTGTCAAAGTCAGATAAATAAAAAAATTCAATTTATTATTTAGTAAAAACCTTCATTACTATACTAAAATTATAAATTTAGATGATTTCAACTTTGTAAAAGATTTGGCATCGTTGTCGTTGGTGTCAGGAATTTTTTCCAGACCGATCATCATTTGTTAATCATTGTCATTGCATTCATCCGAATAAGTTATTAAAGGATGATGTGATGTTGATTGAACCAGACAGTCCAACTAACTAATTAATTAATCATTATTATGTTTAATTAAAATTATAAAATTTGATTAAAACTTTATATAAAGCAGTAAATTCATAAATATTTTGTCGTAATGAATAATAAAAAAAGATTAAATTACTTTTAATTGATTTAAAGAATAATTAAAAAAATGAATAAGGATTCAAATAATCTTTATTCATTTAGTGTTGATTTGAAATATTTATGAAATGTTGAAAAATCCTGCCACAATAGTTATTGGTGGACCATCTGGAAGAGGAAAGACTCGAAATTAAGTTTATAAATGGATGCTCCAAAGAGAAAAAATCGATATCAATGGAAAAGTAAATACATTCCAGCAAAAAAGAAGACAATAAAAATTCCTTTTAATTTAATGAAACAAAAACTGACACAAAATCGGATATAAAATACTAAGTACTTCAGTGAGTGTTAAGAATAATTTTGTTCAATCTTAGATTAGCTATCGACGAGGTAACATCAAAATTGTGCTAATAAATACAATTAGGCGCGTGTCATAACGTATTTTAGTTAAATTAGTAGGACGCGTGACACCAAAATTTACTCATATTTGTTCCGATATTAACCATTTTTTATTCGATTTTATGTCAGTTTTTGTTTCATTAAATTAAAAGGAATTTTTATTGTCTTCTTTTTTGCTGGAATGTATTTAGTTTTCCATTGATATCGATTTTTTCTCTTTGGAGCATCCATTTATAAACTTATAAACAAACATACTAATGTTAAAAAAACTTCATTCATTTGCTTAATAGATTTATAACCAGTTGGAAAAGTTTTTCCACTTCTATGCACTGTAAAAATTTTGTTTTCAAAATCAAACTTCAAGGCTGGAAATAACTCAATTTCATAACTGAATTTTTAAACCCTATTACCTTCATAATGGAGCTTAATTATAAAGAAAACGCTAAAATGAATTCTTTCAAGGTCTTAAAATTATTTTTGTACAAATCTAATTCTATAGTTTCCAAAATCTACATCTATTTAACTAAGCTAATGGGTTGACATGAATTTTCTGAGCAGGCAAATAGACGCCACCAATGGCACTCATTACTAAATGCATTGCGTCAGCGCACAGCTAAATTTCACCATTTATCCATTATTTTGTAGTAAAACTACATTGGATTACGCACGTGCTACTGAGAGATTGAGTTATTAATTCTTAAAAAGTATTAACTATTTATTGATAAATATAGCGAAACGTTGAAAATCAACTTTTTTTAACGATAAAAGCTTAAAATGAACGATATATACAGGTTTTACCTCCTGTATTCCATTCTTACCAAAATATTTCGCTGGTAATAAAACATTAAACTAGAGTTAACACAAATTTACCACGTGTTTACTAAACACTTTCAGAGACATGGTTATGCTTGTGTATTTGTTTCACTGCTATACTTATATGCCTTAAGGAAAAATTAAAAGAAAAAGGATAACGCAACGGATATAAGGATTTACTAAAAGATTGATTAAAACTATATTAGTGGGTCGACAAAAAAGCGAAAAAATTAAAATAAAGTAAAAATTTGTCCAAAAAATTTTAGAATCGATATCCTTCAAATAAAAATGTTCCCATAGAAACGTAATGTAAGCAATTTGTCCGATAAATAATCACAATTTGACCATTAAACATAAACAATGACCGTTCATCAAAATTATTATCTACTCGAATAATATTCATTTCTTTTATGAACTCTGAGAAAATACTCTTAATCCTATTTTCGGTTTTATAGTCAAACACACTTTGAGATTCATGCAATTTTTTTTACTTATGTATAAAACTGTTAGATTTGTTATTGTTAATGCAATAAAAAAATTCTAAAACTAACTATTAAGTAATATTTACGATTGGCAAGCAGTTAACGATACACTTTAATCTAAATCATATAATTGCAATTAAAAATATTTATTCCACATATCCAGCAATAACTGTTGTTACAAATACTCATTGTTTCATACATGAGCAGAGAAATGTTATACATATTCCACGCCCAGTCTGACTATGCTTTACATTTGTGTAGACTAGTCTGGACTGGCGCCCACATCACTGCATTGTATAAAACAAATTATTGTTTAGGATTTTGTACGGCACCCATAAATAAAATTAGGCGCTTATTTGGTTCGTATTTGCTGACTAAATAGAATAAAAATGGACGATTTGCTTTAAATTCTTGAGGAAGATCCATAGCAGTAGTATGACTTTGTATGGTTTTGGCGGATCACATGGGTGTATGGTTTTGGCGGATCACATGGGTGTATGGTATTGGTGGTTTATGAACTTTCTATGGCAGAGCCTGTTACCAGACTCTGCCATAGAAAGTTCATATACCACCAATACCATACACCTATGTGATCCGTCAAAACCATACACCCATGTGATCCGCCAAAACCATACACCCATGTGATCCGCCAAAACCATACAAAGTCTATTTAATTTTTAAAAATATTTTTTATTTTATCTGAAGATTTAACTTTTATTTTATAATTTTTTTATTATTATAAAATGTACATTTTTTATAACAAAAAGTAAAATGATAATAGAATTATTTTAATTAACTTTTATATTTTTTTAATGTATTTTTGATAAAATAGTTTAAAACGGTTTTAATCAAACAAGTTTTTTTTTTAAATTAATTTTATTAAAAAAATGTAATTTTAAGTTTAATTAAAAACAAGAGTGGATATTTTTAACTAAATCAACTATTTCATGTGTTACATAAGGTGAAAATTAAAATTAATTATATATATAACTTAGAATTTTTATGTCCAAAAGCTAATGTATTTATACCATCATCTAAAATTAATCTTTTGTCACAAAATGGTGTAAATATCATTTTTTTTATTTTTACACTGCTAATATTATGACTTTTACTCTGTATTCGTCTGTTTTCCACATTATAATAGATATTATTCAAACAATTTTTATAATGTTTATGTGAAACAAATTTTTTTAAAAACTGTTTTTGACAACCTTTTGCAACTAATTTACTCTCATTTTCCATTTGAACAGAATACAATTTTGACTTTAAACCAATAAACTCTTTTATTATATTTGAAGCACTTTCATCTTTTAAGAATCCTAAAACCTTCTTTTTGTTTTGATTGTATAAAGGGTGATTTTTTGGATAATTTGAAAAATCAAAATATGGGTAAAGTTCTTTATTTTTTAAGTCTTCATAAAAATCTTTTGTTTTAATATGAAAGATAAAGGAGTCTGTATCCATATAACAAAGTTCTATTTTTTTGTCATAAAAAGGTTTAAAAACTTTATAAAAATAAAAATACATCAAATTCTTTGATAATTCAAGAACAGTTAGTCCAACATATATGGGTCTATCTTGTTTAATAGAGGTCTTTTTCAATTTTATTATAGCTTTGTCATCATCTATGATATTAAATGATTCAAATGAAGGTTTTTTTAACCAATACTTTGCTTGTTGTTCAGTAAGAGCACATTTTACATTTAAATGTTTTCGTTTATTTTCTACACTTTTACCAAATACTGAATTACTCATTAATTTATATAAATCACTTTCAAAATCATTTTTTGCGTTTTTCCTTAACATTGTATTTAATTGTATATAACTTTTCATCCATTTACTTTGATTAAAGGATAGTACTCTATGAATTTTCATTACTTTTAACCCGAGTTCAACATATAATTGTAAATTTTTATAGTGAATAATATATTTAGTTTTCTTATCTAGTGTTAACATTAATTTTTCAATAGAAGGTCTTTTATATTTTAACTTTTCAAGAGACTTTAACATATATCGTTGATATTTACTTAACTCATCATTTTTAATTTTTTTTGTTTCTGGAGCAAGAGGGAAGTCATTGTGTAAGTTGTGTAAACTTTCTGGATAATCTAAATCACATTCAATAAAATACCCCTTATTTTCATCATCAAAAAATTTGTTAAAATTATTATTCATATAACTTACTTCTCTATCTGATAGCCATTTGAAATTAGATTGGGGTATATTTTGTGTCATGGCATAGCCATAAAGAGAGTTACAATCTAAATAAGTTATAAAAGATTCTTCCTTTTTTTTATCATAATTATTTAAATATTTATTATTAGCTTTTGCAAATCTTTTAGTGCATTGTACTATTCCACCCTTAATTCCTTTTTCTACAAATAAAACCATATCAGGATCTGTTAATAATTCTAGTTCTACCTTACTGTATTTAAGTAGTGCTGAAAAAGATAAACCGGGGATACTGTAAAAATGAGATGGTTCTAAACCATATTCAATTAAACAAGACTTTCTAAACTTTTGAAATATATCTGCTAATAAACAAGTATCTAACTGTAAATAAATGTCGTGATAATCTCCAAATGTATTACATTTAAAATCATCCCAAACATTTTTAGCATGCTTATACTCTTCATCAGTGATTTCAGAAAAATTAAGTTTGGAAAAAAACGAATTTTTGTTTGGTAATTTATTAATTTCAAATTTATTAAAATTATCAACAAATTCATAAGGATAAATCCCCTTTTTAAGAAGAAGTTGTAAAGTGTTGTTATTAAATGTTTCAGAATAATTTCTTTGAAATATTTGTTTTGTGACAGAAAATTCATTTTGACCTATTTTAGCTAGATTGGTAGTTAAATCACTTAAAGAAGAAGACATAAAATTATAGCTATCAAGAAACTTTATTTTTCCTTCATTTCTGTCATTAAAAATTGAGAAACTAATAAACTTTTCGATAGATTGAGGAATGATTTGACATTTTTGGAAATCCTTGTATGATAGAGCTTTCAAAATTAAATTACTATCAAAATTTTTAAAGTTATGAATATAAATAGGTAGCTCAAATTTTATTTGAAAATTCAAGTTACAAACACTATGAGCTGCTCCTTTATAATCACCTGATAAATGACAGTGATCTTGTACCTTTAAGTCATCTTCCAAAAATGTTTTATCACAAAGATAACATATAGTTTGTTTTTCATGAAAGTCTAATTGTTCATTAGTTAGTTTTTTCATTGGAACTATTCTCCTCATAATTTTAAATAACTTTTCGGTTGCATTTTTAAGTGATATAAAAAATTCTTTCATAGGTTCAGGTCCTCGATATATTCTATTGTAAATAACTTTTCCACTATGATCAACAAACAGTAAACAAAAGCTATTTGCAATATGTTTTTGATAGACTTGTGTATTTAAATGTTTATCACTGAAACATGGCTCTAAAAATGTTTCAAAATCACAATAGCCAACAAATGGTGACTCTTTAGTTAAAGAAAAGTCGCTAAATTTAAGGATGTTTTCACCTTCTTTAGGTAAAATAACTTTAGTGGGTTTAAAATACATACAATTTTCTATGTGTTTTAAAAGTTTTTCATAACTTCGAAACCCTGCTAAACATCTATTACAAAAATTATGATTAGCAGAGTTTTCACTTCCTAATAATCTGTTAAAACTTTTAATACTAGTATAATGATCTTTATGAAATAATAAATTAACATTATTTCCAGTAATATTATTAGAAATAATTAAAGGTAATACTTCGTTTTTTTCACTCCATTCATAAACATTTATACAAATGTTTAAATGTTTATTTTCTTTTTCAAATTTAGATATATTTTTTAACTTCATTGGAAATTCAGTGTTTTTAAGGTTAAATTTAGAAATATAGTCTTGACATCTATCTAATGTTATCATATTAGTCTTTACAGTATTTAAAAAAACTGAGACAATTATTGAATACAAAAAACACATACTATCTTTATTTTTAACGTTAATTATCGCTCTTTTATTTAAAAGTTTTTTTGGTAGATCAATATTACAAGATCCATATAATTCTCTGTACTCCATAATTCTTATTTCTAACTTTGAAATATTTTCCATGACCCAACCTGAACCATTGTTTTTAAATTCCTGGATATTGTTGTCAATTTCAGATATTGATTTATAATAAGTTTTGTTAAATTTTTTCACATTGTTTAGCTCTCTTGCAACAGATGTAAAATAACCTTTTTGTTTGGGTATAATACCACCATTATCTCTAATAAAAATAACAGTTAAACAAAACTGTACTTTTATACTTTTAAAATGATTCAAAACACTAATAAGAAGTTCTTTAACATTTTGTCTATTGGTTAAAAAAAGTTCATTTGAATCGTTATAATCATTTTCAGGTACAAATGTGAATATTTGTAAAACATTTTTAAAAACATGGGTTAATTCAAATTTGGAATTTATAGAAAGATTCATTGACTCACCCCTAAAAGGTTGAGAAAAACAGTCCTCACAAATAAGATGATACTTCAAAAACTTTATTGAAGTGAAAATTTTGTTACAGTATGGACAATTGATTTTATCTTTGTTTACCAAACATGTTTTCAGATGATCAATAAATGTGTAGACTGTTACAAATGTTAAATAACATTTGAAACATTTCAGTTGTTGGTTGTCAATATGAATGGGTGTTTGATAGTTTTCTGAAAAGAGAAAAGTGTTGGATTAGTCTATTTCAGTAATAAACATTGTAAGTTGTCTTTGAATAATTGATAGTTATTATGTCTTGTGAAGGTTGTAGAACTAAAAATAAATTTCATCGAAACTGTGTTATTAAAATCAATTTGTAAAAGTGAAATCTTTTTATTAGAATTCAAAAACATTAAAGAAAACAGCATAAAGGTCTAGTCTTAGTTCTTAAGAACTTTTACATCACTAGAGTGAATTCTGTTAATTCTTAAAAATCTCATATATTATATTTTTTTTAAATCAATAAAAATATAAATCAAAATATTTTGAAAAACAATTAACAATATAAAAAATATCAATTTAAATAATATATTTAAAATCAATAACGAATGGATGTGATTAAAATAAGTATGGATGAAAAACATCAAAGCTCAATGTTTTTATTAAGTATTAATACGTTTTTTATGTGAATTTAAAATTATATTATGATAAAAAGAATCTAATGAAACCAATTTATTGAAATATTTTTACAATCTATGATAAAAATTTAAGAACATATTTTTGACATTCATTTTAACAATAGTGCGATGAAGCATTGGAAGTGTTGAATGTGGTTTGACATTCATTTTCACAATAGTGCAATGAAGCACTAGAAGTGTTAAATGTAGTTTGACATTCATTTTCACAATAGTGCAATTAAGCACCGGAAGTGTTGAATGTAGTTTGACATTCATTTTCACATTAGTGCAATAAAGCAATGGAAGTGTTGAATGTAGTTTGACATTCATTTTCACAATAGTGCAATGAAGCACTGGAAGTGTTGAATGTATTTTGTCATTCATTTTCACAATAGAGTAGTGAAACACCGGGGGTGTGGATTGTAAATAAAAACAATATACAAAATAATTATAATAAAAAAATAAGTAAAACATTTATTCTTTTTCAATACATAAATAGACAAACACATTACGCAACATATAATTTCAACATCATCAAAATACTTTCAATCAAAAGCTATAATTTCTGCACAAAATGATGTGTTTTAGTCAAAGTTTTAATCATGTTAGGAAGAACACAATTTTTAAATGGGAATTGATATCTACTTATTTCAGTTTTGTTACTTATTCTAAATAATGAAATAGTATTAACAGTAATACCAATTACCTTCTGTTGTTGAAACTTGAGTTGTCTTTAAGAACTTGTTTGGTTGTTCATCGTTAAAGACCATAACATCATCAAAGAAGAAGTGAACAGTTTGATCATTATTATCATTGACTTGTGATATTGTAGTATTCGTCTTCAATTTCTTTTCTTTAACTATTTCTTTAGGATCTTCATCTTCTTCGTCTAGTAAGATTGGATCCATACTTTTCATTGAACGTTTTGTCATTTTTATCTAAAAGTTTAAGAAAAACTGTTTTAGTAACCACTTAAGTAAGGAATCACTTAAGTAGCGAACCAATTGAGTTATGAAACACAAGAGTAACAAACACTTGAGAAAAAAATCGTTAATATGAACTTATCAGTCACACAAACACAGGCAATAAATGCCACTAAAGAAAATAGAACTATGTTGATTTCTTTTATACACTTTTGAACAATGACTACACATGCGTGAAACACATGCGCTATAGTTAAGACTTTGAAACCGACAAATAATGTGACCTCGAAAGATAAGATAGAATTAGTTTGGATGTGGTGTTTCATGTACATGTATAAACTATTAATAGTGTTATTTTCAAGAATAAAAAACCTTGAAAACTGTATATAATGTAACCTTGATAACAGCATATAACATAACCTTGAAAATGTAGAAGTATTAGTAAGACATGTGTACTACCATATACCATATAATTGCTTATACTAGAATATGTGATATTTCACAGAGCAAAAGACCTTGTAAACGATATATAGTATGACTTTGAAACAATTGTTAGTTTTAGAAAAACTGAGTTATCATTATGTAAATACTACTAAAATTGTAATTTTCATAGACAATTGATATTGAAAATGGTATATAATATGACCTTGAAACAGTTGTTAGTTTAGAAAAACTGAGTTCTCATTATATACATGTAAATACTACTAAAATTGTATATTTCATGGATGTATGACTTTGTAAGTGACTTATAATGCAACTTTGAAACACTGGGTAGCATTATTAAAGCAGAGGTACTATCATATACATGTATATACTACTACTATTACAAATTCAAACAGAGTCATACACCATTTTGTTAAACAACAAAATGACTTATTTATTTACTCTTACATCATTGATGTCTTAAAAAAACTAGTAAAAAATAAAACAATATTATTAGTTCAATAATTTTATTTCTTTTTATTAAAAAATGAAACATCCTTTTTACATTCTTTAAACAATTGTTCTCTAGTTAAAGTTATATCATTAACATTGGGTATACTTTTCATTTTAACAGCAGTAGACTGTTGACGAAAGTTGGCAAATGTTCGCTCAACTTTTTTCATCAAAGGTGTAATTTTCTTTTTTCTTTTACGCTTAACTTTGGATCCATCAACTTGATTAATAATAGATTTGTTGCTAACTGAACCGATGTCCATACTTGCTTTACTACCGCAATGTCCATTGGTATGAGTTGTAGCAATGTTGAGATGATCTACACTTTCCACCCATCTTTTGTATTTACGTTCCGATCGAACCAATTCCAAACTCGGATATAAACGAAGAGACATCAAAAAATACTTGAACACTTATTATGAACTGAAATTAAAAGTTTTATATAAGTCAACTGAAGATTTTAGGATTTGGTTGTGAGCTTAAATACGATTTAAGTTTGTAAGTAAATAATACAATCAACTGTTTCAAGGTCACATTAAATGACGTGTTCAATGCTATTAGTTCTTAAAAATAACACTATTAATAGTGTATGCTACAACAGCCTTAATAATACTATCAACTATCTCAAGGTCACGTTATATATCGTTTTCAAGGCAAATTAACATTGAAAATAACACTATTTATTATTATTATTACTATGTACATGTATAATATGCTACCACCGCCTTAATAATGCTATCTTATGTTTCAAGGAAACGTAATATGTCGTTTTCAAGACAGTTTCTCCTTGAAAGTAACACTATTAATACTATATACATGAATATTATGCTACCACAGCATTATCAATACAATCTTATATTTCAAGGGTACATTATATACCGTTTTCAAGGTTATTTATTCTTTAAAACAGCTTTATTAGTAGTATATGTATGTATATGTTAGTACCACAGCCTTTATAATACTATCATTTATTTCAAGGACACACTATATGCCTTTTTCAAGGATTTATATTCTTTTAAATAGCGCTATTAGTAGTATATGCATGTATATGTTCATTCAACAGCCTTAACAAAACTATCTTAGATTTCAAGGTTACATTATATGTCGTATTCAAGGACAAAAACAGAAGCGCATGTGTTTCACACAAGCGCAATGTGTTTTTATAGCGTATATAAGAGCTTAACAAAGTTAATTTTTACTTCAGTGACTTTAATTGTCTGTCTATTAGATATGGTGAGATTAAGTGTTGCTTCTTCTTTTAATAACGTTGAAAATAATGACAATACATACGATGATGATACCGAGTTAGAGGAAGAGACAAATGAAGTTGATGTATCAGATGACGAAACAGAGATTGAGGACGAAACAAATGACAAGAATGTTACCGATGAAGCAATTGTAACAAATGACACAAACATAACATCTGAAAATGATGGAAACAATGGAAGTGATTACAAGAAAGGATTGGTCGAATATGAAGCTGTTTTAGGTCAAACTGGTGATGTCATTGGGGTGCGTGGATCTTTCTGTGATATCGAAAAAAAGGGGTCTGGTCGGAGTGGTTTGAGACGTCATCGTAAAGAACAAAACGATAACATATCAAAATCATCAATTAAACGCTTGGCAAGACGTGCAGGTGTTAAACGTTTCTCCGGACTGATATATGAGGAATCACGTTTGCTACTGAAGTTGTTTCTGGAAAGCGTCATAAGAGACTCAGTCCTCATAAGTGAAAACGGAAAGCGCAAAACTGTGACTGCATGTGACGTGGTTTATGCCCTCAAACAAAAAGGAAAAGCTGTATATGGTTTTTCCAATTAATTTGCTAATTAATTTGTTAAAAATTATATTTTCATGACAATTGAATTAATAAAATTCTTTAAAAAAATTTGAATATATTTTATGTTAATTTTAGACTAAATCCACACTCATTGAATAGATAATAAGATTCTCCATATGTGGTTGTATGGTTCTACACCTTTGTTGGTGTAGAGTCATACACCATGAGAGGCGCATAGTTATACACGACGAGAGTCGTAGAGCCATACACCAGCAGAGGCGCAGAGCCTAGTGTTACATCTTTTTTAAGACTTTTTTGTAATTCAAGGTCATATTGTATACCCTATTCAAGGCATAAATCCCTAAAAATAACATTATTATTAGTGTGCATAGGTATAAGTTAGTGTTACAGCCTTACTAATACTTTCTAGTAATTCAAGGTCATATTATATTCCGTTATCAAGGCCATGAATCCATGAAAATGTTATAATTTCTAGTAT
>JAQIXJ010004100.1:0-11390 GCA_034700185.1 Phthiracarus laevigatus | reverse complement strand
ATTCTATGTAAAAAAGCCTAGTAGAATCGGTAATCTGGTCAGAGGTAGAGCCTAGTAGACACCCATAATATACTACTATTATTAGTTGAGTTCCGTGTTTTTTAGGGCTTCTATTATTTAGTTAATCTAAGCTACACTTATCGATGGATGCACCACTTATATTCTTAATATTTAAGTTAAACACATTTTTGAACTAAGTTTTTTCATTACTATACTAAAAACGGAAACCTGTCTCTCCCTCTCTCTCACCCCTCCCCCTCCTCCCTCACCTCTTCCTCTCCTCCCTCACCCCTTCCTCCTCCTCCCTCACTCCTTCCTCTCTCCCCATCTCTCTGTTTCTCCCTCTATCCCTGTCACGTTCTCCTACAATACTAATATAAGCTATTTTTATGAAAGTTAACTAACACTAACAATATATAAATACTTTTAAACATTTTAGAACATAGTTCAATAAAACGAGAAGTGTGATAATCAACAATTAAGCAATATATAACGAGTATATACACGGATTTAAAACGTTGTACAGGCTATGATAGCAATAAACTGCTTATTACCTTTTGTTGTGAGCGAATTAAACTGTTAAAAATGTTTTTTATTCCCGCAAAGCGGGTTTCTAACGCTAGTATTTAATAAAATTACTTAACAATTCGAATAAAGCAAAACACAATTCTGTAACTTTTGCTTCACACATCATTATTTTTGACGCTTATTATGATTTCGACAACAATGTTATAAAAAGTTTAATATAAATATTAATTTTCAAAATTATTTAGTGCCTAATATTGTTAAGATAAAAAAAATAATAGAAATAATTATGCTAATATTGATAAAAATCCTCATCGATTAACGTGAATTAAATTTCGAACTAAAACCAATCCCAACTCGTAAGCTACCATTTAAAGTTAAAGCCGAGCCCCAAATGGCGTACGTAATTGGGATATATAGGGAAATCTCTAATCCAATAATCCACTCTCATGGCGTTAATTGAAATATGGGCAGTGATTGACATCCATGGGAATAGCTGTTTGGTAAACGCCAATCCAATTACGTTCTTGCTATTAAATCTAGCCTATAAATATGCATAAATAACTCATCATTTTTTTAAAAAAATAAGTTTCCTTTTATCTCACTTTAACATTGAAAGACCCATCGACAGTGTATTTGCAGCCAAAGCTATATTCTATAAATTTACTCTTTGGAGTCCATTTAATAATTGTAGCGGTTTTAAAACGATCGTTAATCCGTTGATGAACGTACCAGTTTAGTTCATTACGATTACTGTGAAGTACAATGAATTTATAAAAATACGGTATATTTAGTCTATAATTTCACCGCATATTTACATGACTGCGTGGACATCTCTAATCTCATCTCGATATCCGAAAGCCACATCCAATTCTGGTGACTTTATATTTAACAAATCGAGTCCAATACCGGCGCCCACAAAATACTTATCATAAATCCTTGAAAATGCTTTAGAAATGAATTTAATTTAAAAATTTTATTTTTGATAAAAATATTACTGGTAAAAGTAGCAGCCTTTGAGTTTAATTGCAGACTTTCGGTTGTCGTGGTGGGTGTCCAAAGCAAAACTAGCAACAGATTTATCAAATACGTGCGAAGTTTCAATGATAAGACCTCTCAGATCATGAGGATAGAAAGAATCGGACAAACTAGAGCGCAACTTTATGCGGTCGACCAATGTATGGTCTAAAACAATGTCATTCAATACAAAAAATTGATCGGACGATAACTTTTGCGAAACCATGATCCCAATATCTCTTATATCCAACTTGATTTGATGCGGTGGAAACACATATACTACTGGTAAGTTAAATTTGTTGACACCGAGTTTCAGCAATAAGCGAGAGTTTGCCGTCCGTACGTTCATTAAAAAACCGGGATCTAGTTTTAAATTAATAAGAAAAAAACATTTTAAACATGTTTGAAATATTTTATTTCGCGCTTGAGTTTTACGGTTGTTTTTGAAGATCAATTTTTTCGCACGTTTTCCCATATCAGATAAAACCGGTGGATTAGTTATGGTCATTCTCGTGTTAGTTTTATCGTTGAAAAAAATTGAAATAATAATTAAACCGATGTATGAACTTTAATTTGAAAAGATGTAAAATGTTTTCGAAGAACTGGATATAAAATTACTTAAAAATTGGCTCTATTTCAAAGATTGACATTGCTTTGATTTGAGAATGCTTTTACAATACTTTTCACTATTGCTATTGTTTTATAAATATTTCCATTACTCGCCGTGAGTGCATACTGACATTATGAAACTTTTTATTGTCATCAATCGGCTAATAATTGAACTTATTTTAATTCATTACTAATATGTCAAATTCATGTGTCTATTTGTCTTTCAAGTATATGATTCGTTTCTATTTTATGTTTAAAATGTTCATAAGGCCGTTAAAAAATGACAACACAAAACTTAATGTTTAACTTACAGTAATTTTATTTTTGTTAAAAGTAATGAATGAAAATGGTTATATTTTTTTGAAAAAAATATTCGTTATCAAATTATAGTTACACTGCGCTGTATTTATTTATTAATTTAAATTAGTTGTTTCTGATATAAGCGTTTATGTTCCATCTGTAAAGTAAGATAATTTATTTAGTTTTTTAGTATGCTTTAGGAATTGTCTTCCACTTATGTTCCACAATTAATTATGGTATAATGAATAACGTCTAATCCACACACAACACAAGCATTGAAATATTATACGTATACCACGCCCACTATTCCTCTGCTTAACATTGATGCGGAATAGACACCAGAAGCCTGCTTGTAAACTATGAAGTTTTTATCAAAAAAAAAATGATAAAAAACGAACCAAATCAAAAAAATTGATGATCAGAGATGATAAAAAAACAAAATATTTATTTTAGTCTTGTGACTCAAAAAGACACTGTTCAAACAGTTTCTTCAAATTCCTCCTATAATATACATCATATACATTGTAATGCCGAGGAAATAAGTTAAGCATTTTTGGTTTTGTGCTAATAAAAAGTTTATTATAATTTTTTATTTAATGAAATTTTTTAGCAAACATTACTCTAATTATTTGCAAATATAATATTAAACAAGAACGAACATTCCTAGAGAGCTCACTTTACTATACGATTAATATAAAACTGAAAAATGTATATTAGAATAACGTACTATCGTAATTTAATATTCACCTTTAGAAACTGTAAATTTTAGCTAATCTAATCTACAGAAATTAATTTAAATTAACCACAATTAGTTTCTTAATTGAGAGTCTACAGACAGACAGACGGAAGGACGGACATCCCAAATACAATTCACGGCAAATTCATAGTGAGATAGTAGGAGAGGCGCTTGTATACGGCAAAAAAAATTATAAAGCACGGAAAAATTTATGTCAGATTTGGAAGGTATTAAAATTTTTACTGCTAAAAATTTATATATATATAAAGCCATTTTAGTTTTATCAAATTATTTTTTATTAAATTCATATTTTTTGAAGTTATTTACAATGAAGTTATTTACAAATTTTAATTAGAGGCGACAGAATTCAGGTAATCCCGAAAACCTCTAAATTTCAATAAATTATAGTACATCCGACCTCTGTCTTGCAGTCGGGTTAAATATAAATACTTTAGACAAGATTATTTTATTTAATAACCGTAAGGTAACGGACTATTGCCAGTTATTCTTTTATCAGAAGTAGCACGAAATATTTTTTCAATTTCGATAGTTCTAATAGTATGCAACTTATCGGTCTTGAATTGCAGTTGCGGTAAGTCAAGCTTTAATCTTTTATTTCCCACGTAACATTTTCTCTATTGAAATAAGCAATAAAGCTTTTTCCATTAAGGATAGCCCTTTAATTTTAAGAATCACTTCAGTACTGCCATCAGATCTCTTTATTTCGTAGTCATAATTTTTCGGTCCTAGCGATACAAATTTAATACATTTTTTTCCCGAACCAACTTCATCTGTAAGGTCGCTAGAAAATCTCCAGTATTTATTATCGGATCTACTTCAATCAATTTAGAAAACACCGAGTCCGTCTTTGAAAACAAAATTTATATAAATATTGAATAAGTAATTAAGCGAATAGAAAATAACGAGTTCATCTCGATCCATCACATTTACTTGAATAATAAACAAGCTAGCAGTAGTCTAGATTTAACAGCACTATCGTTAGTTGCACTTCAATAAATTCGCGAGACTTAGGGTTAACTTGATTGTTTCTAATAGCATAAATTTGATTATTTCTTATTAATTCTCCAATGGAATGATTTTCACTTTTAAGTGGACACTTAATTTCAATAAAAGTATCAATGTCCCCAAATTGATTTAAAATATAACCATCCGTTTCAGTTATAACAAAGGGATTTTCGGATTAATAATATTATACGCCTTAACAAGCTTTTAACCATACACATCTTGATATTTCTAAAAATATACAGATATATTATATGATTACTAACAGGAAATTTGTATATTTACCTGAAATTCTTTTAATTCATTTATTCTGCCATAAGGATTGCACGCTCCTTTTACATTGCCTTTTAACTTGAAATGACAATGTAGGACAAGCGGAACATTTGTAATTTCTCCTGTTAAAAACTGGCTGCACAGCTGTACGGACATTCTTCTTTTGAATAAATAAGGATGGAGGTCACAAAATATTTTGGTGAGCAATGCCTAAAATATTTTGTGTTTTAAATAATATTAGTTAAATAATATAATTTTCATCACTTATATTACTTGAAGATGCGCAAACATGATTAAAATAGATATTGTTTTCTTCTTTAGATAATCCGAGAAATCGAAAATCTAATTTTAATGCAATCATACGTTTGACTAAATTATAGCTATCATTAACACTTATAAATTCCTTTATATATCAATACAGTTCACAAAATATTACTTAAAGACTTGCTTGAAAGCTTAGTTTCGAATGAGCATTAGCGAAAGCTAACACCTGCTTTTATAGTGTTCTAAAAAACATTATTTCTAGTGACGATTACTAGAATGACATCACTGCGATACTATTGGTCTATTAAAAATATATAGTAATTTTTAGTTACAACTACGTCATAAGTCATTAAATATAACACACATTCTATGAAACTTGAAAGAAAAAAGTGATTATAAATGACTATTTTATTATGCGTAATTAATTAATTGTAAGTTAATTGTTAGATAATTTTGTTAATTGCATGGTTGAATTAGTTAATTGTTAGTTAATTTTGTAATTACTAACTTAATATTGTTAATTGTCTGGTTGATTTTCTTAATTGTTTGTTAATTTAGATTATTTCTGAATAATTTTGTTAATTTTATGGTTGATTTAGTTAATTGTTAGTTAATTTTGTTAATTCATTGGTCGAATTACTAAATTTTTAGTTTATTTTGTTAATTGGTTGACTTAATTTTGTTAATTTCTGGATAATTTTGTTAAGTGTATTGTTGAATTAGTTAATTGTTTGTTAATTTTGTTAATTGTTTGGTTGAATTAGTTTATTGTTAGTTAATTTTGTTAAATATTAACTTAATTTTGTTAATTGTTTGTTAATATTGTTAATTGTTTAGTTAATTTTATTAATTGTTTGGTTGATTTGCTAAATTATTGATTTAATATTAATCATAATTAAGTTAATTGTTGATTATATTACTTAATTATAATAATTATTTATTGTTTTTATTGACTGATTAATTATTTAAGACTATTTTTATGCTCATAATTATTTTATTTTGTTTTTAATACTATTTATTCGACCGGAAGTTGCACATCTGGTCTGAATTAACGGTTTTTTTTATTCTTTATCACTTTATTGTATCGCTTTATAATCACTTTATAGTATCTTATTGTTCGAATAGTTTAATTTTTGTTTTATTAAATAAACTATGGCTAATTATTGGTTTATTTGGTATCAGGATTTTGTTAAATAAAAATGCGATTTCAACAATTCAACAAAATTTAATCCAATTAAACAATTTTGCGACCTTTATTTCAATTATAAAGACGATAAATATTTTCGCGGCAATTTAAAAGAGGTATATATTTATTTACTTTTATCTGTTTGTTAGATTTTAATTATATTTTTAATTACAGAGTGTATTGGATGGAATAATATTCACAGAATGTTTAGACGATGTGATAACTAATAAAGACTTTGCTTGCTCACAACCATTATCAATAGATGGCAAAAAATTCGTTCGGATATTTATTCGAAAAGACATGGCAATGAGTGGCAAAAGAAAGCTAAAGGAATTATTTGCCCATTAATGCATTCATTCAATCTTTGAATTAACTGGCAGAGGTGATATATTTAGTTGTATTTTAATTTTTCATATTTATTTTAATATCTAATTAGATGGAGGTGAAACCTGCAAAACCATGCAACCTCATTGGGCTATGCATTGTTTGGTTTGGAGTTATTGGGTACAACAAATAGCTAACCGGGAAAATATAACGTTTTATTTAGAATTTCGAGAGATTAAACCCGTTATGGGTAAAGAAAATCGTTATTTAAGATCATTAATTAATGATTTCAATCAAAAAAAATGTAAAAATTAAATTTTGTATTATTTTTATTAATATTATTGAATTAAAATTATTTTTTAACTAAAATTTGAATTACTTTTTATTAACCCATACCAAAAAAAAGTTACTCCTACCAATAAAAATTTTAGCTCTCCCAAAAATTTTTAAACCCCTACCAGAAAAAATTTTATTAAGCTCTCCAAAAAATTAGAAATCCCTACAAAAAAAATTTTTTTTTTATTAAACACCCAATAAGTTTTAACCCCTTCCAAATCGGCCTTATAAATTTTATTTTGACTTATCCAAGCGCCTCTTCTACTTGAGATCACTTTCCTTATGTTTATGCATACTTATATGCCAAATTTCTTAGTTTCTTAATTAAGATGGAAAAATGAAACATCTCTTTATAAATGTAAATAATCAGTGAAAACATATTACTAAGATAAAACTGCGAACTAACAGACAGACGGGCGGACGGACAGACAGAAAGACAGACAGACATGTTCGAAGTCATAGGCTCAGCTTTTTCTAAAAAGCTGAGCTAAAAAATTAAAACTTGTCAGGTAAACATGCTGAGTCTCTTTTAGCTGTCGGGCAACTAAATTTCCGATAGAAGCGAAGGATATTCTACGCCACACGCCCCAAGTAGATAAGGTTTTAGGCCTACCAGACCTTTTTCGTCGCGCTTGTTCTTCTAGACTTTTTAAAAATCTCCGAATTGCCGATATATTTATGTTCAAATTCTTAGAGATTTGAATTTGGAGAAAGTCCTGTGCCCTGAAATCCCATAATTCTCCCGCGATCGATGTCGGAAAGTTTGCGGCGTTCAACTGTGTTTTTAACACTTTGAAATTTACAGTTTTAATAAAAATAAGTTTTATTCTTATTAAAATTACTGTTTTGATATTTATTGTAAATTTAAAAAAAATGATAAGCTAAAACAATAATAAATACAATTTTTTTCAAAATTGTTTAAATTTTTTTACGTCTGTATATTGTAATGAATAGATTTACATATTATTAATAATTATTGACTAAACTTCGATATTGAATATAGAAGTAGCAAACAACATCAGGAACCAGATTGCATATCGAGATATGCATTAGAAGAACCGGACCCAGATATAGAAGAAATTCCACTTCTATTATTTGATCAAATAGATGTTAACGAATCTCAGAAATTGGATAAATGGTGTTAAGAAATTATAAGTTCCCTTAATAATTAGAATTCAAAATATTCTGACAAATATTGCATGATAGATAATGAATTACATCGAATTTATTACTCTATTGAAAATATAAATGAATATCTTCTATGTGTTCCCGAAACTCTAAGAAAAGATGTGATGTGGACTATGCACGCCGATTTAACCGCAGCGCATCAATCATTTTCGAAAATATGGATTAATGTTCGATCGAGGTTTTACTGGCCAAAACAAGAAAAGTTTTTTAGAAATTATATACATCCCTGTTCTGTATGCCAGTTAAGAAATAACGATAAAATCAAAAAAGTGTTCTTACAGTCAATAAAAGCTGGACAACCATTTAAATTAAGTGCAATGGACATAATAGGACCATTCCACAATGGAGAAAAAAGCAAACAATAGATCATAGTAATGATTGATTGCGCAACACGCTACATAGAATCTAAAGTTATTAAGGATATTAGCTCAAAATCTGTTGCGAACTTTTTCGTCTACAACGTTAAATTTAGATATGGAGCTATAGAAAAAGTATTAACCGACCTTGAAAGGTCGTTCATTTCAGAATTCAATGAAGAAATATTTCGTTTAACCAATACTAAACTCATTAAAACAAGCGGATATGCACCTCTGACTAACGGGTGAATCGAAAGGGCTAATCATACAATAAAGAGAATGCTTTCAATCTTCGAGAAAGAAAAGCAAAGTAATTTGAAATATGTAGAAAAAATGCTTACAACATACGTCTTAGAATTTCCCACAATTTTTTCAAACAATTAGCAATGTGTGTTTTTGCTTATAACACATCAACAATATCCATTCAAAGAGACTCCGTACATGTTATTATTTGGAAGAGAAGCAACTTTTCCAATAGATATTAAGCTAAGTCTAATATCAAGATTCAAGTCAAACCAAGCTATGGTAGAAAAACTTGAATTAACCCGAGAAATTGCAAAGGTGCGATCATAAATTATGCAAGAAAGTCAAATAAGGCATTATATTAAAAATCGCCTCGATGTCATCTTTGAAGCTAATGATTTGGTGTTGTTGAATACAACAACACAAATGGAATGCAACACTAAGAAGCTTATATATCAATGGAAGGGCCCGTTTATTGTTATAGACAAAGTTTCCCGTGTTAATTACAGAAATAGGGATAAGAATATTCCTAATAAGCTTCGAACCCTTCATGTAAGAAGACTAAAGAAGTATAATAAAGATAATCTGTTATAAATCAAGTTACGGATGTTTGAGATGTAAAGAATATCTTTACATATTATTAATAATTATTGGTTAAACCTCGTATAAATTGTAAAGCCCTTATTTTATTTAAATTACCCTCGTATCTATTTTAACTAAAAGATAAGATATTCTAATCAAATTAAATATGCTAATCATATGTAAAACAGGTTTAAATATTCCTGTAGAATTTGGGTATATAATTTCAATTACACTAGCATTGTTGTTAATAAAGTAAAAGTTGAAACTATTTAGTTGTTTAATTAAGTAGTAGAGACTCAGGTAAAGGTAAGCCATGTTCAAATAGCGGTAATTGTCACTTAAGTGAATAATAAAATTTTTGTGATTTTAGCCTAGTTTTGCCAATTTTGGCTAGTTTTTCGGTAATTTTTTTGCTATTTTGAGTTGGTAAATCACTATTTTTATGATAAAAAATGGAATAAGCCACTCAAATTTTAATTTTAGTTTTAGTCAATTTTACCTAAATTTGTATAGTTTGGCCAGTTTATTGATATTTTAGTCTGAATGTTGCTATTTAATAACAAAAATGGGCATATGCCGCTGTTTTTTAACCCATTTAATAAGTGAACATATAGATTGTGTTCCTCTAGAACCAGGCCATTCTATTTTAGGATAACGATTCTCTATATTAGAATTAAAACCGTATGTATATATTGTGCCGATCGATAATTCTATATAATTTAAATTATCAGTTTTGGTTCACTTCATTAATCCAGTGTATATTATAACAAAAAAACTTCGTTTGATTATCAATTCAAGGAGTGAATGCGTTGCCATTATTGAATGTTGAGCAATCTGTTGCATGCTTTTGCTGAATAACACTGAAATGATTAAATTGTTTGTGAAATATTCACCTGAAATAATTAATCAAATATTATAGTTAGTCAATTTCAATAGAGGCTATTATTTAGATGAAAACAATCAACAAAATGTGTGTTATAACAAGAATAAAACAACAAATAAAAAGTGTTAATTAATAACTCATAAATTGCAGGCTTTAAACAAGTTGTGCTATTGAATCGAAAGTGTTGTAAAAATCTTTTTAGAAAATAAATCAACAGAAACCCAAATAAATTCTTATATAAACCTGATGCGAATTTTGAGTTTTAATTATCCCATAATTCTTGTGGTATTGACATTGAATACCATTTATTACTTCTTTGTTTTGGATTAGGAAAAACTGTTGGAGCTGAAAAGTATCTAGGTTTTCCATAAAACATATGAATAGAAAAAGTCTTAACAGAAGATGACTTTGAATAACTATTACAATTATAATTATTATTGCAACGCATTATTTGTATCATTTTTAGTAAAATTTGTTGTGTTCTGGGATCAGTAATGCCGATATCATATAGACTAGCCTTACATGTTAAAAGCTTAACAAATGATTTCATATCATTAATCCCATTTGCATTCAAAGCGACTAAATATCCGCAATCAAACAAACCAATTAGTTGTAGCAAATTAGTCAGACTCAAACTTTCAGTATTTTCTACTAACTGGCTGGTCAATTTATTATACATTGACGCATCAGTTTGGTCATCACCACAATCTCAATCATTATTCTCAGAGTACTTCAGAATCAATATGTCCTAAAAATGCTGCATTTAATTTATGTTTACCTTCCTTTTATCAAATCACGCAATCTCATCGACATTAATAAATTTAAAGTTGCCAATCAAAATAAAGTTGGAGTTAGGGGGCAATGATTAACTGATTGGTGAGAAAATTAATTTCCTATTATAGTAGTTTTATTTCAATATATAATTATTATAATTTAATTTTACAATTGCACAAATTTATTCTATATACATATATATGATAAAAATAAGAACAAACATTTAGAATTAGATTTATGGTTGTTCTTTTTTGTAAAACAAACATACCCTAAAAAGGGTATATATTTACTTCAATATTCAGGCATTTTTCTGAATGCGGTATATTTAGGAAAATGATAAACATTATAAACTTATTTCAATAAAATTTATTTTAGTTTAAAAAGATAAATTACTTGAACAGGTATGTGGATATTAAACAGAATCACTCCCAAAGGGAAATGTGCCTCAATTTTAGCCACATTTTCATGCCATTATAGAAAGACAGTAACGTTAACCCATTGACCTTTCATTCAATGTTCGCCACTTTTCGCCCGCAGGTTTAGTTTAAAATGATGACTAAGTGAAAAAGAGAAAAATTACTCGCACTTGTAGTATAAAAATCTCAGGTATGAATCAATTCTTTTTATAATGATTGCTTTAGTTTTGAGTTCGATTCAATTGAATCTCAGATTGAAATAACTTGATTATTTGATTTAGCATAAATTTGATTATTTCTTATTAATTCTCCAATGGAATGATTTTCACTTTTAAGTGGACACTTAATTTCAATA
>JAQIXJ010004099.1:0-11390 GCA_034700185.1 Phthiracarus laevigatus | reverse complement strand
ATCGGGTTATTAAATGGTTTTTAATAGAAACGGTTACTGTTTTGTTGAATCGTTAATTAACGATTTTCACATCCCTAATAATAATGTATTAAATATATTATTTTCACTGATACTAGTTAGAAAACCTGTTCGCTAGAAAATAACATTTTCATGTCTGTATAACGTTTTATATTCTTAATATTCACGTTATAAATTTATATTGTTTTAATGTTGCTTTTCACACTTATTTATAGTGTTACACAACAATACTTATAATATTTTAAAAACATTTTTAGTTATTGTTTGCCAACATTAAATAGACAAAATTAATTAGCTGATTTTAGCAATGTAGGAGAAAGTGACGGAGAGAGAGAAGAGAAGAGAGAGAGAGAGAGAGGAGAGAGAGGAGAGAGAGGAGAGAGAGAGAGGGATAGAGAGATGAAGTGATTAATATATAATAAGGAAAGGATAAGGATTAACTAACAATATCTGCAAAAGTTGTGTGGTATGCATAGAACAAAGTCGGCAAAAATACATATGCATGAAAGATAGATTTAAATAAACTTAAAAATAAGATAATAGCTAAAATTAAATTGTAAGGCTAAGTTTCATAATTAAAATTTAAAATTATTATTTTCCAGTTAACTTTTGTTTTCATCCACTAAGAAAATGGATATACTGTAAGTAGATATCCAAAAAATATTCTTATAAATATGTACTCCCACTCTTCTGAAAGATTAGATTTTATATTTCGGCTGGTATCTCACTAACAGACGAAGTAAAATCATTTTTGGGTCAGAAATGGGTTTTATAACAAACATTTCAAAGTTTAAAAATAACAAGTTGCTAAATATGTATTTACACAATTGGTAATTGTGTCGTGCAATATGCAATCGTACTATAATTTAGCGTCTATATGTTGGCCATTGAAAATTTGTAGAAATCGAGCAACAATAATTCGGAAATCCGACCCAACCCTGAAAATCTTTAGTCAATTTCTATACCCATCTATCCTTTTTTTTATTATCCCTATTTTTCCCGTTTTACGGGAATCTTATTTTAGACCTCTTTTGAACCCTAGTTAATTGAGATGAAAAAATATAAATGTTTTCACGTTAAAAGTCGTTGTAGATGTATCTATGAAATGGTATCAAATGAAAGGCAATCATATCAACCGCTCGATCGATGCTACGCAAAAATATGAGCGAAAAATAATATTCGGATTCTATCTAGTATTGTGTATATAGAAAAAAATATTTCTTAGAAAATTGCGATCCAAAAAATATAGTAACAAAAAAGCAACAAATATTTGTGTCAAAATTGCAGAATAAAAGTAAATAAAGCGCTGACGAAAAAAAACTCATTATACAGTATATAAAAAATAGAGTATATTTCACCATAAATAAGAAATATCGAGATAAAAGAGGAAAAAACTTGAATATAAATTGTAATTCTAATAACTTTACGATGAAAAAAAGTCAAATACGAAATATAGAAAAATATTTCTTTGAAAAAAATATTAAAAATTTAAAATAGCAATTCAAAGGACAACGAATAAAAAGAAAGAAAAAAATTTAAAATAAAAAAGTTTAAGGGGAGAAACGTTTTTTGTTTATATGGAAAATATAAGAGAGATATTGAAACTTTTTATTTTTACTATGTATATAAGATTTTTCTAATACATTTTCGACAACGAAAAAAATATTCCCATTGAATACTAAGAAGAAAAGTGAGCCAAAAACTTATTTAAGAGAATAATTTACGCGAGATATTCATTATAAAATAAGTTCTATGTATGCAACAAACACACATACGCACAGAAAACAAGTTTTACGTAAGAATATGTTTTATATGTAAACGAGGATTTATGAATCGCATTTATTTCATTTCGCTGCTGCGAGAAAAAAAATCAGTTTACGGTCTGGTAAATTCAGTTTCACAAGTTATCGCATTTGAACGCATATAATAAACAACGCCAGCGATAACCAGGCAATACAATCGCAATGGTTGTGTGCGTTGCATTTTTTTATCGCCAAATATAATAAGCTAAAACACGCTTATACTTTAATTTTGTTTGTTTTTTATTTATGAGTATTGTTTGCTCGGCTATTAAAGCGAATTTCTTACTTCTTTTGGGTGAAATCGCTTGCAGAGCTGCGGTAATAATGTCGTAATACTGACTCCGAACTGACGATAGACGGTCTCGTCGTCGAAGATGATGCACAAGCGTAGCGTTCATCGTATTTACGTCATTCCCTAAATGTTCTTGCAATTCTTTAAGTTCGCTGATTCCTACGGGAGATAAGATAAAATAAAATAAATATAACCCTAAATAGGCAACACAATCCAAATGTGTGCGTACAACGTATAAGCTGCGATAGAATCTGCGCTTTCAATCTGCAGCTGAATTGCGCACAATTTTCTGTTTTTAGATTTCAACAACAGAAAAAAGTTTTTTCAAATCAAATTCGTGATATTTATTAACGTCTAAAAACAATCGATTTGCTTTACGATTAAAATATTCTCGGTATAGCAAAAAAAACGAAAGTAGAAAAGCGTGTATCGAATCGATGTATACCTTTAGCTGTTAAGTAAACCTTTCTTATCGGCGGTTTCTTTTGAAACTCAGGGGTGGAATAGTTACTGGTGTCGCTGCTATAACTATATCCTCTGTTGCGATATCGCCGCAAATTACAGTATATCTCATTGAGCAATTCATCCACCATTGAGCCGATACGTCCGCGCTTTGGAGCGTTAGACTCCGCGCAATCATAATCAAATCGATTTTCGTCAGCTATTGAATAGCGAACGGGTGATACTGGCGGTGATATGGAAGCATCGCGTTCGTAGCAGTAGTTTGAAAACTTAGAATCATAGTTGTTGTTGTCGTTACTGTTATTACTACTTTGTAACACATACAGATCGCATTCGTCACACACACTGTCGCTACTATTATCGTAGTTCAGTCCAGCATTATTGCCATTATTATTATTAGCTGTGTCTGATTCGGTAACCGTTTCACTATTACCGCTGTTATTGTTATTGTCATTTAGCTGGATATCAACCCATGCACTCATAGCTGTGCGTTAGAAACGGCGTGTGCATTACACAACCAGAAACAGAAAGCGCAAACTGTTTCATTCAATTGAATATACAATAATAAAACATAATAGAAAATCATCGTAACAGCGAAAAAAAGCGAGATAATGCATAATAATAAAAATAAATGTACGTGTAATAAAAAGAAGAAAAATGAATATAAAATAAAATGCTTGCGAGAGATATACAGTGATAGGCAATATCGGGGTGTGATCGTACCAAAGGATGTGTTACAAAATCCGCTATTTTTTAGTTAACACCTGTTCCGCATATACCGTATATATTTATATATTTTTAATGGTTCAAGTAATCTAATAACAGGTGGTTTTTAAGTTAAATAATAAGTATATTAATGATTTCAATGGAAACACGTTTTTTTTATTCGTTGATATATTACCAATAAATAATGTTTTATCAAACCAAATATGTTTTTATCTTATTTTAGTTTTGTTAACTGTAACGAACGCCGTTTCGCTATTTTATTTAAATACATACACTATTTATCGATGATAAAAATCTATTAAAATTTCATTAGTCATCCGTTACTATCAGCAAATTTAAAGTTATGGAAAGTGTGTGTTTATCTATGAACAGAGAAAAAACGTGGTTAGCAATAGATTCTTGCTTTGTTGACGCAATTATTTTGAACAATATTCGGTGTAGAATTAATAATTTACCACTTATTCATACGTAATGTAAATATCAATGATTTTTACATAATTTTTTGTAATTGAAATTTTTAAATACCACATTAATTGCGTATGTTTGAATTTACTCGCCATAAACTGGAGCCGCAAATTAGATATATCATAGTATACGGTAGATGTAAAATAAACAAACAGTTCAGTGAGTTTTTTCTTTTGATAAATTTTATTTTGACTAAATCTAAAAAAATTGCTTTTAATATTTCATAATTTTTGTTAAAATGTTTTCATTTTTTACAGTAAATTAAGCAGCACTTAATAATACCTGGAATAATAACATTATATCATCAATCAACTCTACAACGAATTACTTAATTTTCAAACTTCAAAAATCTAATAGTTTTTTTAAAATATAAACTCACAATTAAATAACTTACATCATTAGAGCAAAACTAAAAAAACTATCCATTTTTGGTTAGAATTTCAGTTCGAGTGGCGTTAACACAATCAATAAAATTTCTAACTTCTTTCGAACACTTTAATGGCTGAGATTTATTCAACGCGTAACAATCGATCACTTTCTGGCGATTGACCTCACATATGGGTTGCGCTCTTCGACTGTTGCCATACTTGTTCGCCACTGCGTTCACGTTTGCGGTCAGTTTATCGTTCGCCAAATTCCATAATCGTTTGTTTTGCTTGTCGTATTCGGTAATCTGTGATTTCCACGATCGCTCTAAACGTTTGATTTCTTGTTCGTACTGTTCCCTCAACGCAGACGAATCAACGATAATCTGTTGGGAATTTGGCTGACATTTACCAAAATTAGAACAAACATTTTTTTAATACACAAAATAAATAATTGAAACAAAATAAAATGATATAAAATGGAAATACACTATAATCAGGTGTTGGCAGCGTTTGCCTCTGTGTTTGTTGTTGTGGTACGAGTTGTTGCTGCTGTGTCTGCGATTCAACGCCTGTATTGGCCGACTGTTCTACTTCTTCGGTCGACGGTCTATCGCGCTCTTCTTTCTTCAACCTCTTTACGACTGACTCTGATATCTAACAACGCAAATTAAATGATTGGTAATATTAATAAAATAATAATAATAATAGTAATTATGTTTAGGCAATACTCGTATAACACCGCTGGAATTATCGTTGATAACGGTTACTCTTCTAGTGCTGGAAACGCCACCCATTTTGGTTGATCGCACTGAATCAATGATAATATGAATATATAATATTAGTGAATTTGTTTGATTATAATTGTCATACCGGTAATCAGAGAATATTCGCAGACACTCTAAGGTCAACAGAACGGCATGACTGATATGCCATTCCACTACACATAACGCTATCTATATTTATCAATTTCAATATGCTTTTAGTGGTTGGCGTTTTTACCGCAATCATTTAAAAGTCACATCTCTATTCTTATTTTAAGACGAATTTTTAAAAATTGAAAAATAAAACAATTGGATTTGACGTGTCTGCCTATTGATCCGTATACACGCTTATATTAAGGAATTTTGGTTTTAAGTGATGCGTGTAATACCCTATACATAGATTTATTAATATAGCATATACTCTTTTCATAATAATTTAAAATCGAATATGTTTTATAATATTAGGAAAACCGAATAAGAATTAAATATAAATTTATATTAGTTATACAAAATTAACTAAAAAATACATATAACTAAATATTTACTGCTAGTTTAATATTCTAAATGTATTTTCTTTATATTTGTCTGTTTATTCACTTAACGAAGTACTAAAGCTCTTAATTTTAGATTATATCATTTTAAAACAGTTGCTTAGATTAGTGATGATGAGGCTTGGGTTCCAGAGGCTCTGACTGGAATCTGAGCCTAAGCCTGAGCCTCCCTTTAAGAACCTGAACCTCGAGCCTCAAATAAAAATAGAGCCTAAGCCCGAACCTGAGCCTCTTAGCTGGAGCCTGAGCCCGAGCCTCTGAGCCTCCCTATATAAATAACGTGTGTACGTTTTAAATTTTTACACACAACATAAAGTATGAGAGTATGCGCTTCTAAAAGTATGAAAACTTAGTAAAGCAAAAACCAGTTTGGTGTTGTTTCTATCAAAATAGTGCTTACTTTCAAGAACAAAAGAAAACCACGTTTTATTTTTGTTAATTCAATTGTGAAATTAAAATAGGTTTTTTTAAAAATGTTTTTAACGTGTGAAGAAAGAATTGATTTAGTAAATTGGTATACAGAAATTAAAAATAATGACAAAATTAGAAACAAATTTGGTTATGTTTCTGATAAGTATTTTTCTAAATATAACAAAAATTCACCGCCTAAACAAACTATTTGGTATAATGTTAAAAAATTTGAAATGGGTGGATCAGTCAATAATAAAGAGAAACATCGAAAAAAAAAACTATTGTGACAGAAAACAATAAAGAAAATGTAAGGAAGTGTTTAGCGAACGGGTTTAACAGTGTCCGAAAAATTTCTATTGCAATTCAAATCAAAAAAACTTCAGTGTACAATATTTTAAAATTAGAATGAAAGTTATTTCCATTTAAAGTACAAATTTTTCAAAAATTAAACCCTCAAGCAGAAATTAAACGGATTAAATTTTGTAAAATTATGTTGGAGAAAATATCCGAAAACTCAGACATCGTCAATAATATCTGGTTTACCGACGAGTCATTTTCATTTAAACGGATACTGCAACAAACAAAATATGCGAATTTGGGGTTCTGAAAAACCAGAATTTATAGTACAAAAATCAGCCCATCCGGATAATGTGTCTGTGTTTTGTGGAATAAGTGAACGGGTTAATAGGAACCACATTTTTTATTTAAATTATCATACCAGCCTTCTAAATGATTAATTGTTCTGGGTCCGTAATTTAAGTGATGAATCCACATTTCTTGCGGAAATTTTTTATTTTCCAGAAAGGTCTTAATAAAATAATCAACAAAATTTGCTATTGTCATACCATCAATTAATTCTGGGGCTATAGCTATAATTTCCACCCAGGCATTATCAATTGCAATTAAAGGAACAAAAGCCAATGAAGCCAAAGGTATAACTAATTTGTTAAAATCGTCATTGTTTTTATATAAATTTTTAAACCTCGAGAAAAATTTCAAAAAGCAGCATAAGCTTGCTGTAAAATTAAATCAGCAGCAGTTGAGGGTTCACATAGAATAATTTTATGCTTATTTTTATGCATACTAGCTTATATAGTGTTAAACTGGTCACAATAATTCCCACTTCGATTTCGGGATATGTATCGGTTAATCTATTTCGTTCTTATTGAAGTACCTTTAAATATTAAACATGTAAATAGTTTATATTAATTTTTAAAATCTGGAAAAGTATGCTTAATTAAGGAATAAAAGGAAAATTTAAAATCATAAATTTTATTAAAAATAAATTTTTCGTATTACTAAGGATGCGAAAATAGTTTGTTATTAGTTTGAAATAATCGATTAAATAGTTAGAAAAAATTATTATTAATTTAACTTCAGAAATTTTCAAAATCTCTATGGCATGTAAAAATTTAACGGATTTATACGGCAATATTTTATAAATAAAATATTTTCGAAATATTACTTTAATAATTTTTAAAATGAAACCCCGAAAATATAACCTCTCCCAAAACTTATCTGATTTAAGCGACAGTTTTTTCCATACTACTCCAATTTGTCTAATTTTAATATTATTTAGAATTTGTTAGAAATAAATTAAAACAGTTAGATATTTTTAAAATAGTTAGAATAGTCAAATAAAAATAACTTTTTTTGAATTAATTAAGTTATATAACAAATAAATACTAGTTATCAATAGTTATAATAAGAATAGTTAATTAACTATTTTCGCATCCCGACTTATTACTATCTAGAAAATATTAGTGTATTTTATAATCTATAATTTTTAAAAACTAGTTAAACATGGTAAAATATTATTAGGTATAATTTTTTCAGTATTTAGCCTTTTTTATCATTTTGAAACTAGAAATCACTTTTTTAAAGGCAAAGAGCGGCAGATGCCACTGAAGTTTTAATATAATATTTCCCAGTTATTTGCCTATTTTAATTAAATTTTAGTAATTTTTAAAGCTCTTAATGACAATTTTTCACTAAATATGCACATTTTGACCCGAATAGTGCCGGTATCAACCTTATATTGACCCAATTTTCGTCATTTTTAACCCATTTAATGTCAGTTTTGAATACAATTTTCTTCCATGTGATAATAATTATTGGTTTTTTAAACTGAAAATCACTTAATTAATATAAGAAATCGTTAAACACCCTTAATTAGAATAAGAAATTGGTAAAATCCCTTAATCAGAATAAGAATGTGGTAAATTTCTTTAATTTGCACCCCCAGGTGACGTCTCCGTTAATTTTAGTTTTTTGAGGTCATCACATCACATGATCCCTTATTTTTGGTCCTTATAAAAGGGACAACACTTTACAAAACTCTTACTCTCGTTTTGATTTCTCTAAACATTTCAAATCAAAAATTCGTTTTCAAAAACGATTTGTTCACTCATCGATTGATGAGTTTCCGTTATGCAATTTTTAATTTTAATCAATAAAACTTTTCATTCAAAGTCAGTGTTCATTCATTCACTCAATCATTCATTATTTGTGATCAAAGGTCACAAATTAGACTAAGAAATCGGTAAATTCCCTTAACTAGAATATGAAATTGGTCAAATCCCTTGATTAAAGTAAAGGTCGAAATACTTTTATTAACATAAGAATGTTGACAGACAGACAGACGAATAATCAGATAGAATACCCAAATCTTTAATATCTGAATTTTACAAAGTCAGATACAATTATCCATAAATATTTATACATCCCAAATATAATTATAGTATTTTAATGATTTATAACTAAATAGCTTAAATAATTTTATATATGAGTGAAATACAACTATTTTTTAATAAATTGTCCTTAATTTAGTGCTGGATAGTCATCAAATGCGAATTTCACATTCAAAATAGAATCCATAAAACCGAAACTGGATTTATCTATATTTATCTCTGATAACATGTTCAAGACGAAAGCTACTGAAAGAACATATTTTTTTCACGCGCAGAAATCTTTGTATCACAACAAAGTGCTGAATATATGCTAAAAGCAATCGAACACTTTCCAGATCTAAATTATAATGAACAGAAATTTGTTTAATTCAAATATCTAGTGTGAATTTTTAAGATGGGACTCTTTATTAAAAGTAGACAAGATAAGTTTTATTTGGAGCTGTATTTCAGTAAACTGAAGAACAATTGGTTAAATTGCAAAAAGAGTTAGACAATATAGTTGGGAACAATTTGATTGTTTTTGATTACTGCGGTTATTATGTTAAATTGAAAAGCTATTTTAAGAAACCTGTTATTAAATTACAAGCAAATGATAACTATAGTTTTGGGAAAAATTAAATAACCATAAGGATGTTTGATCCATCCAAAGTTCTGTCTTACTATAATTGGATAATTACAGGACTTTCGTATCATAAAAATTTTAAAGACATGGAAAATTACGCTTTAGACATTGCAATTGAAATCGTAAAAAACTATCATGATCTGAATACTATTGAAACGAATACATTTAAAGACACACATAAAAATATATTGAAAGCTAAAATAGATTTGATAGGACAACGTAGTACAAAGGAAGTTGTTAAAAGATCGGTTGAGCGCACTCCAAACAGTCTATAACTGAAAGATTATTACACTACTTATCGAAGTGAATTAGAATCCGATTTCAAAGATTATTCTGCAAAAATTAAGCAGTTTATCGATAATACTGTTAACAATTGTTTGTCTAAACAAGAATGTAAAATCTTTTTCGGAGCTATAAGATGATTTAAATTAGCAAATAGCATAACTAATTCCAAAATCAAGACCATGATCGCATCACACCACAATTTCACACCACTATAATAACTTTATACAAAAGACTTTATATTAGTAGACTTATTTGTACACTTTAGCAGACAATTGGCGCCTAATACACATAAAAAAACAAAAAATTTGAAATCGTGGTGTGATGCGATCATGTATGATTCAATTTAATAATTAATGGCAGTTATATTTTAACAATTTTTTCAGAACAACTAGTCTTTTATATTGATGTAAGTTTCCTTCTAATTAATCGGTGTATTACGTTTAAACTAAATAAACAAATAATCGAATTTTATCTTTGCAAATTAATTTACATTTTTAATTCTATATTCATTAATGAAAAAATCAAATCTAGTTTAAACAACAAGCCTAGGATCTTTTTTAAAAATTTATCTTTACAATTACATTCCCTTTATATATTAATTAAAGCACTCTAAAATATAAAACATATCCTATTGTTCCAAAAATTCTTTTTAATATTAAAAACAAAAGCAATTTAAAACAAAAACCAATATTTTCGTCCACACTCATATTTTTTTTATTGACGCGCATTACGCAATTCGTAGTGTATTATGTATAAAGCATCGGTTCTCCCTCGCGTAAGTTTGGGATTAATACGATGATGTATGTTCCACACTTGTTATTATATATTACTTGGTTTTAGCCCGTGCATCGCACGGGTTATTAGCAGGGTGTCCCAGACTGTGCCGGTCTGGGTGGAGGCTAATTTCCGACTTTTCAGAATTTTAGGGGGTGGGTCAAACTACTCAGATTTAAGCGACAATTTTTCTGCCATTGTACAAAAAAACATGAAAAAAAATTTTCCCCCATAGAGATGTCATTTGTCATTTATTAGATAAGGGGGGTCAACTTTTTGAGAAATCATGGGGGGTGTAACCCCCCTCCAGACCCCCTCTGGGACACCATGTTTATTAGTATTTATATAAATTATGAATGTATAGAATTTCCATGAGGGGTTGCCCACGCCCTCGAGTCAGCCCTCATTTAACTCCGTTTTTTGAGCTGAGTTGAATCATATAGGTGTTAAAGGGTATTTTAACATTTTTTGGACGCCTCCTGTATGGGGGGGTGTCCACCACCTCGAGACCCCCCTACTTGACCTCCTCTCTTTAAGCTGAATCCAATGATATAAGTGTCGAGGGGGTGGGACCCCCAGGGAAGGAGCCTTTAAAGGTCTTCACAAACAGACAGACAAATAATGTTTTTTATATAAAGTGATGATATTATTATCAAAAATTGAAAAATCAACTTAAAATTTACTCTTAATATTATCTGTCTCAATATTTTCGGAAATAATATATAATCAAACATAGATTTGTGTTTAGCTAAAATACAATTTATTAAGATATTCTGTTATTTAACGATATATTACCAAACCATTAACAAATCGTATATTTCAAAAATCGTTTAATACGTTTACTTAAATTTCTTTTATTTCTGTCTCCTTTTAAGTCAATTTTAATTAAAAAGTTATAAGTTTTGTTCAATGTTTAATTAACGATTTTCACTTTCATAATAATTAAAATCATAATCAATTTTAATAATTTTTAATTTGTGCTAATTTATGAAATATTTTACAATTGATTTATAGGTTAACGTATAACGTAAATTAATCATTAAAAAATCCTAAATATTGAAACAAAAATTGAATTATCCTTAACTAAAAAATTTAATGCGTAAAAAATTTATATGTACAGTAAAAATCATTTTCCAGCAATACTTCCATACTATTAAAATACA
>JAQIXJ010004098.1:0-11391 GCA_034700185.1 Phthiracarus laevigatus | reverse complement strand
TAGAAAGACAAACACACAAGCAGCCATACAATTAGTTTGATAAATGGGGAACGGACGGACCGACGATGCAAAACCTTCAACTCTAATTTAAAACAAGATTGAACATTTGTAATGCTCTAACTTTGATCTCAATGTTAAGTTAAAATTAATTTATTTTCTAAATAGTTAAGTATAATACTCTATAGACGCCAGAGTTTGTATGCTATTGGTTACACACAATATGGCACAGTCCCAACTTCTGGCGTCTATTGTATTTATGTTTGATATTTTATTATTTTAAATGTCAATATACTAATCGCTTTAAGATAATTAAAAACTAATTAATGATGGATTTATAGGAAGCAAAAACTTGTATGTCTTATGGTTTTCAGACTAATTATCCAGTTTTTTTAAATTTTTTAAAAGATTATGGCATCAATTTGGTGATCAATTGTTAACTTGAGCTATTTTATGTTTAGATTGTACTTTTTTGATACTTTTTAACATTGGTTTTTAGTTAGTATCTTTCCATTAAACAAGCGATTTGCTAAAATATCTCATTGAACGATATATGGATCTAATAGATACAACATGTCCTAAAATCTTCAGCATTTATTTATTTATAATCTGTGGCAAACATTCATTAGAAAGCTCTTTTATAATAAAATACTATCTGTCTGTCTGTATGTTCGAAGTCTTGTTTTAATTAAATGTTTTCACTTTTCATAATGTTAATAAAGCTAATTAATATCTTGAAAACTGATTCATTAATCAGACTAATAATCAATAACCTAAGTAATCTGAGCTAAATTTAATGGTATTAAAATAATTTAGTTTATTTTCAGTATTTTTCTATTTTTAAAGACAATCAAAACCAGTTAGTAAGACATGCCTTAAAAGTCATTAGAATAAAATTACATATGCCTGTTTGGGCAGAACACATAAAATTTTTAGAATTATTTAATCTGCTATTGATCTGCTTTGCTTCTCGAGTTTTGAACTCTTTTTACAACTGCTGTGAGAACAGAATTCGTTTTGAAATAACAGAACAGGTTTTCTTAAGCTTTGGCTTATGCATAAAAATATTGAAAAAGCAGGTTAGAAACCAGTTCTCTTCGCATTACACTTTATCTTATCACATGTTGTGTACTGATGACAACAAAATTTCATTTTGTTGAATTTAGCAGTAGAGATACACACAGTAATAATATCGTATTTTAAAGTGATTTAATTCACATAATTTTGTACATTTTAATTGAGTAATTAATTGGGTTTTTGGCTCACTTTGTAAAAGCCAGCTAATAAATTTGCAATGTCTGTGGTGTGTGTGTGTGTGTGTGTGTGTGTTTGTCTGTCTGTAGACTTTTTCGATCACAAAAATCAGGCAAAAATGAATATAAAAGGGTCAAAATTGGGCCAAAACTGAGTCAAAATGTGAAAAAATTATCTTAAAAAGTGGCAAAAATGGGCTTAATTTTAGTCAAAAATGACTAAAATTGGGGAAAATTTGATTCAATAGGTGCAAAAATGTAACTTGACACCTAATTTTAAAAATGTAGGAGGCGTGTGACCAAAAAAATTTTAATGGATCAAACTGTAGCCCATATACGGTTTACCCAAGACAATATTTTTTTCAAAGATAAGTCTTCCAACTTTGGTTCTTATATACGCTGTCAAAGCTGCGCGAAATATTTGAATCAAAGTGAGCGCATTACTAATGTTCATTCTTGTTTTTAGTTACAATTTCATTTAATGATAATTCTAATTATAATTAAAACTGAATTTCACGTTCAATTTTTAAATTAAAATCAACTAATACTTTTACTTTCAAAAAACTAAACGCCACTATTCATAATTAGATTTTTAATAAGATAAATTAGTAAGTAATTTATAGTAAGTAAAATAAATAACTATTTAAATTATAATTATTTCCACAATTAAAATCCGTTACGTTTGCATTCATTTTTACTTTTCTTCATAAAATTTTTTTACAGCCTTAAACATTTTTTAATTGGTATTTAAAATATTTAATAAACTGAACAATAATTATTGTTTTCCAGTTTTTTAGCCAATTTAGAAAAAGACAGCATATTTGGTATGTCCGTCCTTCCGTCCGTGGGTTTGTGGGCTGCATTGGGAATTTCCTCTGTCTTATACAAATTAGTAAAACTCTATCATAAGATAAAATAATAAAAGCGTAGGTAAAATCTGTAAGATAGTGCTAAGAACAGTGAGCTCTCTATGAATGTTCCGTTTTTGTTTTGTATAGTTTGAAATTTATTTTTTATTGGTAAATTCGATAAAATAGAACATTAAACAAGAATGAACATTATAAATGCGCTCACTTTGATTCTATTTCTTTATTAAATGTTTCTATATTTGCAATTGTTGATTAAATTAATATCATTTGGATTTTTTACATTGTTTTCATTTAAAATCTACAACGATTACAAAAATTGCATTTGTACAAAAACGACAGTTTAGATTTTTTTAATTTTGCATAATTACTACATATATATTACTGTAAAACTGAGTATAGTATCAAACATGGATATCATAAGTGTTATTACAAAAGTTGAACTTGTACAAAAACGACCGTTTCGATCTTTTTTAAATTTTGTATAATTACTACCTATATAATAATGTATAACTAAGTAGAGTATCAAACATGAATAGCATTTGTTTCATTACGAAAATTGAATTTTTACAAAAACGAGTTTAGATTTTTTTAAAATTTTGCCTTATTACTAATTATATATTAATGTATAGCATATGTGTCTTTACAAAAATAAGATTTGTACAAAAACAACATTTTCGATTTTTTTTTTTGATTCCGCCTAATTACTACGTATATAACACTTTATAACTGTGTAGAGTATTAAACATGGATGGCATATGTGTGACTACTAATTTGGTTACCAAAATATTTCCGTTTAAATGATTTTAGAAAAATTTTCAAGACAATTAGACAACTTACCGGGCTACAACATATATAAAAATTAGACATGGACAGGACATATGTGACCATTAAATGTGCAATAGTTTTTTAAATTTGTAGTATTTGAATTTAATACATTGTTGAAAAACAAAATTCAAATCAATAAAATTTCCAAAAATCAAAAAAATTTAAAAAAAAATCAAAAAATTTAAAAAGCCTACTATAATTTTAAAAAATCAAACAATTTTTTAAAAAAGCCTACTATAAAAAAGTCTACATCCAGAGTCACAGACACAAGGACATGTCAAATCCAATAGCTTACTTTTACAAAGTGAGCTAAAAAATCACTTATTTGCTTCTAGAAAAATTCAAGTAAATGTTAAACTTCAAGTAAGAAAATTTTTGATTTTAAATATTAATTTAAAAGTTCTTATATTTTGTTAAATAAAATCTTATTACAAAGTCAATGCAACCTATGATTTTAATTATTGAAGTAAAAATGATAATATTACTTGTAGCAAATGTTGTTTTAAATCTACTTTAAATTACACCGAATCACATCATTTAAGACTAATTCAGAATACATTAGGTTTGTCCTCGTCAGAACAAGACTGAATTGTATATAAAGTAATAGTATTATATAATCTATATTATGAACGAAATTGTAAATAAGACATATAAGTATTTCCATAAATGATAACGAAAAGCGCTACAATATTAACATATTAGGCTACAGTGACTAAATTTAAAACGAATACTATTAACTAGTATGTAGTAGTTTAGTGATGAGACGAGTAGTTCAAATACACTATAGTTATGCTTTTCATAACTATAATCTGATTAAAATTCTTAGAGACATGGGAGTATTGTTAATATTATTTTACAAAATATTTATAGTTATTGTGAATACGAATAAATGTTGCTTCCCCAAATTAAAAATTAAAAGTAATTAAAAAACAACATTAGTTATTTTTATGTGATTAGATTTTAATTATATTTTAAACTTTAAGTATTTGTTATTTATTTAGGCCTAAAAAAAGTAATATTTCATAAAAAATTAAAAAAACTTTTACAAAAATTAAATTTTACAATAAAACTAGAATACAGCTCACTTTGAATCAATTATTGAGTTTGTACATTAGTTAAGTGAACTATACAAATTATCACTAACTTCCCTCAATTAATTGAATATATTACGGCTTAAAATTTTGGTAATTTTGTTTTAAAAAAACATTACTTTTAATAAATATTGTTTCGCTTTATATTTTTATGAACTTTAAAACATAGTTATAATAAGTAATTCAGTTAGTTTTTATTATAATTTATTCATTCTTATTCATAGTTCAAAGGTCAACGAGCTTACAGTCTAAAGATAAACAGAATTGTTTATTGAATTTATTTAAAAGCTTTTTATTTACTGTCAAAATGGAAAAATATGTGATACGTAAAGTTAAAAGCATCGATGAATATAAAGGTCGAATGCAATCTTTAAACATAAAACAACGTATGTATTGAATGAATTTACTGTTTTTTATAAATTCAAAAATTGAGTATCTTTCTATTCAAAACTCGGCTGATCAGAAGTGGGAAAGTCATGTTTGATTGATTCAACTTATATATCACTACTTAATCGCGTTAAAAAGCATGCATAGCCCTCGAGTTGAAACAAAAAAGATTATACTTAACGCTCGCACAGAAAAGCGGCTTCTTACATTAGCCGAGTGACAACAAACTCAGCTTTCGATAAATTCAACAAAAACAATGATTATTCAAGTTTATCTTATGACAAGCGAAACACACTTCTTTGTAACATAATTGATTTAAAACTGATAATAATTGATAAAATATCAATAGATTGTATGTTGTATCAGTTATTTTATAAATTTAGAAAGTCTAAGAAACAATCGAACTCAGAGACACACAGTCATAAATATTATATAAAACAAAATCGATACGGTCATATCAACTAACTTTTCAAAGTTAGTTACAATAATTTAATGGTTGCTCGCTCACATTGTTCGCACGCTTTAATTATTTTTTTAAGTTTTTATAGATTTAACGTTTACTTTTATTTTCGTAATCCATCGATATTATATATTGGTAAATTTAACCCGAATTTGAAAGTTAATTAAAAATATAAAAGCAGAATCTAACGTTCAAATTATTCCCATCTTTTACTATGTTTCCCTATAACATTATTAAAAACGGAATCTTAAATACTGAAAAACTTAATCTTCCATTCTGAAAAACGGAATTCTACATTCTGAAAAATGAAAACTCCATTCTAAGTATAAATAATTAATCTTTTCTAATTAAAGTTTGACGTTTTTATCCGATGCGTCTTCTATAAATACCATAATACAAATCCAAATTTCATTATTCATGTGTCCGCTATGTGGTTTGTTTTAACATATAATAGTTTACTATTTATTAGTAGGAAATAAATCATTTGTGTGTCAACTTTTAAACAAATTTCAATTTTTGGCTTTTCTTGATTGTAATTTTCTCATCAATAGCTCCTTTACATTTCAAATCCCCAGAAAAGCAACAGCGTATTTCCTATTAGGATAATAACTTTATTATACGCAGTTATATTTAAATCCGCGTTTTATCTGGACTACAAAAAGAAAATATATATATATAAAGCTGAGCATTACAGAAGTTGTCTAATCGCTTTAATTTTATTAGTTCTTGATTTTTGTTAATTTTTTTGTTGTGATGATCACAATTTTTTTACTTTGAACGAGAAACTGTAATTAAGATTAAATAACAAACAATAATTATGTACAAAACCAATCTTAAATAATGTTTGGCTATGCAAGTGACGAAAGTTTTTCAGCTCATTTAATTTCATTATTAAATCTACTGCAGGTTTTTCTCAAACTAAAAAATATTATATATTTAAACAACACAAGATTTATAAAATTATTACATAAACCAAAAATGAGACACATTGAAAAATGTTTATATGAACATTTTTGAAATATGCTAATAGACTGTTATTGACAATTCAGGTTAAGGGTTTGACATGTCCGGTTCTAATTCTGTCTGTCTTCCATTTTTTAGCTCACTTTGTATAGACAAAGGCGAGCTTATGGATTTGAGTTTGTCCGTCCGTCTGTCCGTCCGTCCGTCCGTCCTCGTGTCCGTAGTCTTATGTCTTATGTCTGGGAGTACATATGTCTTAGATTTAAAAATTCATTTTAAATTTTACCTTATTGGTTTCAGAACTTATATATTTGTGGCATTCTTTCACATTAACATATAAGTGAGTGAGCTCTCTATGAATGTTCCGTTCTTGTTTTGATATAATTTTAAATTTAAATTTTATTGTTATCTGTTGCTGCCACTTTCAGTTATTTTGTGTGAGCGTAAGAAAATTTTAACTACAATCAAAATTATTTCATTTTTTTAGACCAAATAAGTAGTCTTACACATCCTTTTCTTGTTTTTTTTCTTATAACGATATTGATTTTGTTAGCGTGTAAAAAATTTTACTATACAAATTTAATTTGATAAAAGTTTCACAAACTCTAACTAAATCTTATACTATACCTAAAAGTGTTAATGTTTAAGAGTGTTTTAGAAAGCTTAAATAAACGTTTTAATCATGTAATAAATATTAATACTCTTTATTTAAAGACCGATCCATTATCTGCTGATTTTCTTAACAATAACTTAAGGATATTAAGCAATGGTTGTAAAAAGATTTTACAAAAATATTTCGTCTGAGTTTCTTAAGAAACTAAATAACTATTGTTTGATGATTTAAACGAAATTAAATTTTAGACAAAAAAGAACAACTCTGATTTTGCATAAAAATATTTAATTTTAGATATTCAATATAAAAACTGAATTAATTAACTTTCGGATTTTGAGATTAGCGGGTAGATTAAATAGCAAAAATCCAATTATGATTTAGAAAATTTTTTCTTCAAATTATTATAAACATCAATCAAATCTAAATCACTTTTGATTTTTTTTCTAGACTAAAATTAAAAATTATAACTTTAATTTCTATAGTAATTTGTACATTTGTTTTAGTGATTATCAAAACGGACTATTTGAAATATTTGCTCAATCCATTTGGGATGACAATAGCTAACTTAGATTTCATCAAATAATGAATAGTCACATAAGATAATACAATGAGCTGTCAAACGAGCGGCTAAAATGAAACTCGCCATATTTGGATTGGTTTTGGCTGTCACATGTTCAAAGCTGGAATCCGTAGAATAAAAATTGATGCCAGATATTTCAAATTGATGAAAAAATATCGCTATTGTTATAAGTGTATAATATAGACTTATAATTTAGTTCAACAATTAATAACAAAAAAGGTTATGATTAATTATAATGTTATTGAAAGCACAATTAGGGTTTCTGATCGAAGAATCAAATCATGTTTGAAAACGTGGTCACATAATTAACCTTTAAAGAAAACATAGAATAGTTATGTATAATTAATCTATTTAAAATCCGTAATCAATAACGTGATTCCCACCAACTAAAGTCAATACCAAATAACTTTGACAAAAATTTTGTGACATCACTCATATTCTATTGGAGAGTTAGAGTTGATGTCACAAAGTTCAAAAGTAAAAGTTTGCATACAGTACAACATATTAAATTTAAAAATTAAAAACACGTGTTTTGCAACAATACACGAAACTAGTTTAAACCGGTTTGCGGACAGTGAGAGTTAAGGGGAGAGAGAAACGAATAAGTACTTATTGTTTTATCAATTAGGTTTCCATTACAGAGTATTTAGTGTAAAACTTTTTTTTAGAAAGAACATTATAAAGAGAATATTTTTTGATAAGTGAATTGATAGACTATGTGCATTAGGTTAGAGATTTATAAATAATAGCATTTAAATTATGCCAAAAAACTAATTATATTGTTGCTTAACATTTTTGTATTTTTACTTTTTAACAATCAAAACTTTTGATTAATATTGTTTCGCTAAAAGTTTTCATGTGTCTTAAAACATTGTTATAAATAGTACTTCAGTCACTGTTAGAACATTTTTAATTATTCTATTTTCAAATATCGACGAGATATCTTCAAAATTGTTCTTATAGTCAATTAGGAGCGTTTCATAACGTGTTTTAGTTTAGTTTAGTAAGACCCGTACACATATTTGCTCCTATTTTAACCATTTTGTGACCAAAATTTTGTGTCATTTTTGACAAATTATGCCCATTTTTTGTCATTTTTGACATTATTTGAGCCATGCTTTGCACAAATTAATGCCAATTTTGACCCCATTTTAGTTCAATTTCGCCTGACGAGTCAATTTTTTCCTGAATTACTCAATTATGTTTTTTAATTCATTTAAAGCCACCTATCTTTCAAAAAAGTCCACAGACACACAGATACTCTGCACACAGAAAAGGTCTACGTCCAGAGCTACAGAAATGTCAAATCCAATGCTGACTTTTACAAAGTGATCTAAAGAACAATTATTTGACATATTATTGCATTATTTTTACGGATCACCTATCATAGCTGCGTAACGAAAAAGCATTAAAGTTTATTTTGATTGACATATTATAATATGCTGTTATGTATAGTGAATTATACAGCAATTGTTAGATTAAATGTTAACGTTTTTTAATAGTTAATATGATAATGCACAACATTATAGTTTATTACGGTGATTGGTTGTCATTATAATTGTGTAATATGCAACTTTTAATTGTTTTATGATCCATTATCGATATACATTTTTGACCTCAATATTTATTTTCCTTTTTTCATAATAAACAACTTATCAAAACTTGTCATTGCTTTCTTCTCATTAACCCGTTATACAGTTATTCTATTATTTATAAACCATGCATAACGTATTATATTTGACAAGAAATTGAGCCCGTTTTTAGCGGGCGCCAACAGGTTCATTTTCACAAAAATAATTTTACTTTAAATAACTCAAATTCTACCCATCAATATGATTTGACCCAACTCTACCCATATTTAACTTTAACCTGACCGAAATTTAACGTGAACAAACTTCAACCTGACCCACCTTCGTTTTTTGCTGAGTTGAATAACAAAGGTTTGGTATGGATATTCACTTTTTTGAGCCTTCCTAAATATGTATGAGTTTTCCAACTCTATGCCCACACATTTGAGTTACCCCTTGTTTAACGTTCCATCAGGTGAGTTGAACTAAATAGATGTCGAATGACTATATATAATTTTTGACAACTCCTAAATAAGTGGGGGTTTGCCAACTGGATGCTCACCCCCTCGAATGACCCCTCATTTAACAGCGTTTTTTGAGCTGAGTTGAATAATGAAGGTTTGGTAAGGATTTTTACTTTTTTTGACCCCTCCTAAATATGTATGGGTTTTCCAACTCGATGCCCACCCCCTGAGTTACCCATTGTTTAACAAAGTTCCGTGAGGTGAGTTTAACTCTATAGATATCGAATGACTATATATAATTTTTGACCCTCCTAAATAAGTGGAGTAATTGCCAATTGGATGCCCAACCCATCGAGTGACCCCTTGTTTATCTACGTTCTGTGAGGTGAGTTGTGCATTACAGATTACGAATGACTATATATAATTTTTGACCACTCCTAAAAATGTGGGGGTTTGCCAACTGGATGCTCACCCCCAGTGATCGCAGAGGCATGAGTTATTAAGTAACAAATACAGCAGAAAATAAGAGTGATTGATCTTAACGCAGTCGCGGAGCCAACAAAGCAGTGCGAAAATGTTGAAAATAGCGCTCTCTGTGGCGGAAAAACTCACTGCGATCACTGCTCACCCCATCGAGTGACCCCTCATTTAACTCCGTTTTATGAGCTGAGATGAATAATGAAGTTTTGGTATGGATATTTAATTTTTTTGACCCCTCCAAATTAAGTGATGGTTTGCCAACTCGATGACCTCCACCCTCGAGTGACCCCTTATTTAACTACGTTCCGTAAAGTGAGATGAACTATATAGATGTCAAATGACTATATATAAATTTTCACCCCTCCTAAACTAGTGGGGGTTTGCCAACTGGATGCCCACATTCGCGAGTGACCCCTCATTTAACTCTGTTTTTTGAGCTGAGTTGAATAATTAAGGTTTTGTATAGATAAATTATTTTTTTGTCCCCTCTTAAATAAGTGGTGGTTTGCCAACTCTATGCCCACCGCCTCGAGTAACCACTCATTTAACTCAGTTTTTTTAGCAGAGTTGAATAATGAAGGTTTGTATGGATATTTAATTTTTATGACCCATCATAAATATGTGGGGGATGTCCAACTTGATGCGGTACATTCCTGTGACTACTCAAGCAATACCGTACTCAACACGTCTCAACACGACCCAACCCTTACCAACACAACCCAACCCAGCCCAACCCAACCCAACCCAACCCAACCCAACCCAACTCAACCCAACCCAACCCAACCCAGCCCAGCCCAAACCAGTCCAACCCAGTCCAAACCAGCCCAAATCAGCCCAAATCAGCCCAAACCAACTCAAACCTATCCAACCCGGCAAATCCAACCCAACCCGACCCAAGGTTAATCACCACCTTGAAACCCAAGTTTTTAGACTACTTTTTGATTTTATTACATTGATGCATGTGTCAAGTGGTCGGACTATCAAGAGAGGAGCTTATAATGATATTAAGAGTTTTAGAGTCCTCTTTTTTTCAGAAGGGGTCACCGCATTTTACTCAGTTCTCCGAGCTGGATTGAATTATATAGGTGTGGATCGGTATATTGAATTTTTTTACCCCTCCTTTTTTTGGGTGGTGGAGATTTTCCAACCCCTCGAGGGACCACTCATTCTACTGAGTTCTTCGAGCTGGTTTGAATTGTATAGGTTTTTATAGGTATTTTGAATTTTTTTGCCCCTACTTTTTAGGGGGGTCCCACAACCTCGAAACCCCCGACTTGCACTCCTCTCATTAAGCTGAATCCAACGATATAGGGGTTGAGGGGGTGCAGCCATCAGGGGAGGCGCCTATAAAGGGTATCACACACAGACAGATAACTTTGGAATATGTATATATAATAATTATTTTCATAATTTTTATCTTTAACTGCAATTTTTTTAAATAATTTTATTTTGGCTAAAAATAATAAAGCATTACATTAAAATTAATTTCAAATAATATCACCTTCATTAGTTTTGATGAATTTTATTTTTGATTCTAGTAGTTTTCCCCATATTTTCAAGTATATTCACTCATATCAAATAATTTTATTAAAATTAATTTTACAAAATACAGTTATTTTATGGCAGTTCCAAAATAAATTTGCAAAAGACAACAGTTTTGATTGGCTTACTGTCCATCACTATTGAAATCAAATAATAAATGCTAAGTTTTGTGTGCAGAAAACTATAGTACTACAATCATTAATAATTTGAAGTTAAAAACATTAAACAATTATAAACAAATCCCAACGATATGTGAACATAATAACAAATGTAGGTAAAAGTAACTAACGCAGCATCCA